>PVJA010017178.1:0-42078 GCA_004027025.1 Myocastor coypus | reverse complement strand
TTCTTCTTCTTCTTCTTCTTCTTCTTCTTCTTCTTCTTCTTCTTCTTCTTCTTCTTCTTCTTCTTCTTCCTCTTCCTCTTCCTCTTCCTCTTCCTCTTCCTCTTCCTCTTCCTCTTCCTCTTCCTCTTCTTCTTCTTCTTCTTCTTCTTCTTCTTCTTCTTCTTCTTCTTCTTCTTCTTCTTCTTCTTCTTCTTCTTCTCTCTTGCACCTTTTCTTGTTTCACTTTAAAAGCGTGTACATCCTCTTCTGCTTCCTTGACATGTGTGGGATGGGGGGCCTGAGGGACTGAGATCAAGAGGCAGCTGGAGCAGCAGAACTGATCGTCCTATAGACTATTATACTGCATTAGAGCATACTTTTTGTGGCCCCTGTTATATGAATAATTGAAACTTTGGTGGATCACACACCAGAGAAATCAGCAAGGAGTTAAGGACAGGGAGACTATGAGGGCCTGAGTTTCTTACTGCCAGAGAAGCGAACTGCAACCATGGGAAGGAAGAAATCCACCATATGTACTGAGGGATCCAGGTGGAATTGGAGGAGTCATTGTTTTTATTTTTTTGTATTTTAAGGAAGGGTCTACAGGGTGTTCAGAGTCTCACTACTAGACTGGACCTGTAGTGATCTGCCTGTTTTCAGCCTCCCAGGAGCTGAGATTGTAGGCACACACCACCGCGTCCAGTCTCAATTGCTGTCTCAGCACACCCTGAGGGTGGGGCTGGCATGGCATGCCAGGGATTGAACCCTGGTCCCTGCACCTGCTTAAGCAGTTGCTTTAATTCACTGAGCTACCTGGCCAGCCCAGCATTTGCTTTCTAAATAGCATTCTCCACTAGAGGCTAATTTGCTTTAGAAAATGAAGTTTCAGAAATAGGGCGTCCAGAGCTCACATAAGGAAAACACAAAGCGAGCCTAAATATTTTAATGTTCCAGAAAGTGATGTGTTTAAAAAATGAGGGAGCTTATATGAAGCACACAGGAACTGGCTTGAAGGGCTGTCTGCTGGCCAAATACACAACCACGTGAGCATTAGAAGGCAGTCGTGGGTTATAACCTACTGAATAAAATAGTCGATGCTGATATAAACAAAGACATAAATATAGGAAGAAAGGGAGATTCTTTCTCACTTTAGAATACTAACTGATAATTATGAACAGAATGATATGAAAATGTATTTTGCCCACCAATATAACACTAATTCTGGCAAGAATCATCAGTGGGGGCCTGGCAGGATGGCGCAGTGGTCTAAAGCGCCTGCTTGGGAAAGCTTGGGCAGCTTCAGGGACCACGGTTCGATCCCCGGCACCACATGCTGCACCAGCCCTGCCCTCGGGGCGGGCTGAGCCAGCCATAAAAATGAGTGAATAAACAAATAAAGGTTCTGAAACAAGAAAAAAAAAATAAATAAAATAAAAAATTCTAAAACAACAAAAAAAAAAAAAAAAAAAAAAAAAAAAAAAAAAAAAAAAAAAAAAAAAAAAAAAAAAAAAAAAAAAAAAAAAAAAAAAAAAAAAAAAAAAAAAAAAAAAAAGAATCATCAGTGGATGGTAAAATTATAATGAAAAGACTGGTAATAAAGGAACCACATTAAATTGTTTCAGAGTATCTCCCAGCAAACTACGCACTAATTAAAAGGGGGAAACACTGAATTTGAGGGCTTGGGCTGAAACTCAGTGGTGGAGCCCTTGGCTGGAATGTGTGAAACCCTAGGCTTGGTCCCCAGCACTATTAAACAAACAACGACAAAACAGCATCACCATGACCATGCCTGCCCGGTGATTTACAGTGGAGAACACTGTCAGAAACCACTCCCAATAAAACAACTAGTAGAGCCAATAATCAGGCAAATCCTCTTGCATGCCTTGGAAGAAAGGCAGCACTATATCTGTGGCATTGCTCCCAAAAATATACAAGCTTACTCTGATTATGAGGCAACACCACAAAATCCCAAACTTTACCTAAGATAGTGGTTAAACACAAAATAACATGCTAAGCCACCCTGGAAGAATCCAGAATGCTAGAAATTTCAAAGGACAAAACTCTTGTTTCTTAAACTTAATAGCATAAAATCCTATGGATGGTTTTAGGGTAAAAGGACAAAGAGATATATGGGTTATTTTTAGGATTTACTTTGAACACCTATGGTTATGAGGAGTAATCATTTTTTATTGTGGAAAATAATGTCACATTATATTGTAATAATATATTATTTCCCCTACCAAAATGTAGGGGAAATAAGATAGCAATCATCATCTTAGCAAAAAAGGGAGGGAAGACAGTGAAGTAACATAGACAAAATATTGACAATTGTTCAAACTGGGAAAGTAGGGCCAGCCAGATAGTTCAGTGGACTAAATGCCTGCCTAGGCAAGCCTAGGGGCTGGGCTCAATGCCTGGCACCACAGGCCACATTGGAGTGGGCTCCATTCTGGGCATGCTGAGTAGGCCAGCAAGACCAGGTGTGGTGGTCCATGCCTGTAATTCCAGCACTAAGGAAGTAAAAAATAGGAGTATCACTATAAGTACAAGTTACATAGTGAGGCTCAGTTCCATATATATAGACATATATGAAAGTTGTTGTCTCAATCACTCTTGTCTTGTTGCTGGGACAAATACCCAACACTCAAAATGAAGGAAGAAAAGGTTTATTTAGCTCACAGTTACTGGAGGTCTCAGTCCATATTCAGCTGGCTCCAGGGCGGCATGGCACATGGCAGAGAGCAACATTTCATGGTGGTGGCAAAGAGCAGAGAGCAAAAGGAGTGGCAGGGGCTGAGGCAGCTAGTCTCTCTCCCCTCCTAATATTTTTTTTTTTTTTCTTTTTGAGACAGGGTCTCGTTATGCAGTTGAGGCTGTTCCTGAGCTCACTTTTGTAGCCTAGGCTGGTCTCGAACTCGCACCGATCCTCCTGCCTCAGCCTCCCGAGTGCTGGGATTACAGGCGTGAGCCACCACGCCCGGCTCCCCTCCTAATATTGTAATGCAAATTACCTGCCCTGGGGCAGGTGCAGTATCTGTACCCACAATAGTCAATCACAAACTCTAGAAGCTGCCCCATAGCTTTATGAGGTCGTGAGGAGACACATATACAAAAACCATAACATCCCATGCTGGAACCCCAAAGATTCATGCTCTTCTCTTTATGCATAAAGGCAATTTAGTCCATCTCCAAGAGTTGCCCAAGTCCTAACAGTTTCAACATTGCTAAAAAGTCTAAGTCCCAAGTCCCTTTCAAGATCTAAGGCAAACTTAGTTGTGTGCCCCTGTACAAATGAAAAGTTAAACACATCCAACATTCAATGACACAAAATAAACATTACCATTCCAAAAGGTACACACAACAGAATACCAAGCACTGGGACCAAAGCAAGTCCAAAATCCAGAAGGACCAACATTAAGTACTGTAGTTCCATGTGAAACATCTGAAGCAATCTGTGGCAAATTGTAAGCTCCATGTGGCTCTGCCCCTATGGCACTCTTGGTAGTAGCTCCCATGGTTTCTTTCTTAGGCCAGCTTTGCTCCCTCCTTGTAGTTTCCTTAGATGATCCGTGCTCCTAGATTTTCCAAACTTCTGGAGTTTCCACTGAATAGTCTTCTCACTCACAGCTTTATACACTGCTCTCTCAGGGGCACACTGCCTGGCCTTCTGAAATCAAGATGGAAGCCTTCTTAAACTCAGAATTCCTGCATTCTGCCATGCGACTGATGCCAAGGTCTGCTGCCAACTGGAGCAGTAGCCAGGCTTTCCTCTCTCTTGGCTGTAGGGGTCAAATGGGGTTACTGAGCACTGTGACCCTGATTCTGAGGAATAAATTCTCCAGGCTGGCACCATTCCAGAACCTGGTGTGACTGTCACCACCGTTCTGGAACATGGGGCTCTGTGGCTTTCCCATCAAAGTTCCTGACCTTTGTAATTCTGGGACTGCAAAGGGTGGAGACCTGCCACCTCCTGTGATGCCTCAGGCCATCCTTTCCATTTTATTTTAAACATTTTAATATATATATATATATATATATACCTGTTTACACCCTCTTAAGAGCTGGGATTACAGATGCACGCAACCACACCCAGTCTCAATTGCAGTCTCAGCATGCCTCGGGGCTGGGACCGGCACAGCAGCCCTGAGGATCAAGCCAACACCCCT
This sequence comes from Myocastor coypus, assembly GCA_004027025.1. Lineage (NCBI taxonomy): Eukaryota > Metazoa > Chordata > Mammalia > Rodentia > Myocastoridae > Myocastor > Myocastor coypus. The sequence continues at coordinate 37,933 of PVJA010017178.1, read as the reverse complement.
GTATATGCTTGCAAGCACTTTAATCCGCTGAGCTACTTGGTCAGCCCGGTCCTTTCCATTTTCTAGTTTCTTTCTGGCAATGGAGATCCTCTCAGCTCTATCTTTGCATTCTACAGCTTTATTCAAGCTTCCTTTCTGACCAAACTCACATTTTAAATCACTCTGCTGGGCTCTTTGCTCTTCATTATTAACATAAATGTGACTAAAAGCCCCCAACAATAGCCTTTCCACTGCTTCAATATTTAGCTGTTTTGGAATTCTGTTTGTCAGATTAATCAGTCCACCATGCTTAATCTCATCCTCAGGCAAAGTCTCTGGATGTAAACAAAATGCAGACAAACTTTCTGTCAAGCTGTAACACAAATGATCTAGAGTCAAACAACTGATGCAGTCCTTCTTCCCAGCAGAAATCTCTCCAACCTTGTATTTATAGGCAGGCTTTCTATCAACCTTCTTCTCTTCTGAGCTATGACCAGAATCTCCCATACAGAACAGCTGAGGCTGTTTCAGTGCTTCTCTTATAGGGGACATTGCCAAACCTTTCTTATCTCTTCCCATAACCCATTCTCAAAAGCTTGTAATCTACATGATCAGGTAGTCATAGCAACAACTCCACTTCTCTGGTACCAAATTCTGTCCCAGTTGCTCTGCTCTTGTTGCTGGGACAAATACTCAACACTTAAAATGAAGAAAGGAAAGGCTTATTTAGCTCAGAGTTACTGGAGGTTTCAGTCCATACTGAAACCTGGCTCCAAGGCAGTATGGCACAGGGCGGAGAGCAAACTTTCATGGTTGTGGTAAAGAGCAGAGAGCAAAATGAGTGCAGCAGCTCAGGCAGCTAGCTAGCCTCTCTCCCCTCCTTACATTGTAATATAAATTATCTGCCTGGGGGCAGGTGCAGCATCCACACTCATAGTTATCAGTCACAAACTCCAGAAGCCACTCCATGACAGTATGAGGCTTTGGGGGGACACCTAGACACAAACCATAACAGTTGTGTATAGGAGTTCATTATATTATTTTTCTGTTTTAGTGTATGTTTGAAAACTTTCATAGATATATGGAAAGGAAGGAGGAGGAAGGGCAGTATCTGAAAAGGCTTTGAAACCATCACTTGTCAAGTTATTACTTCCTGGGTGGAAAATAGCAAAGGATGGAGTGTGTGTCTATTCGTGGGTGTCCATGTACACATCTATACATATGCAAGTATGTGGTGCACTGCTATAGTTTTCATTTTACACTGTTAGCCTAATAGTGGTGGTGTCATATGCCATTAAAGAACACACTTAGATAATTTCATGCACTATCAACGCCTAAAGTCAACAAACCTGACAATTGTATGGTAGAGCTTTGTACAGAGTCCCGCAAATGAGGTAAAAATCATTAAACCTTAGTTTGCCTCCCCGTGGAGAATTAACTAAATGTATGCCTAAGACATTTTGCATTTCCCTATAAGCTTTAGAATTCTATTGTTAATTTACACAAAAACTACAAGGCACTTTGAGGGGATCTGGGGATACACTGAATCTATAAACTGATTTGGGTAGAACTGAGATAGTTACAAACGTTGAGGGTATGCTGCAGCTTTTGATGTACTCAGGTTTTTTTTTACTTCAATAATATTTTGTAGTTCGATCCATAAAAGTTTCAGATATCCTTTGCTAGACTTACTCTTAAATATTTGTTTTCCTCAAGTACTTCAGACAATATTTTTAATGATCTTTATTTGTATTTTATATAAATAAGTATAGTTGGTTATTGTATATTTGTTTTGCATCTAATTCTTTCTTTCTTTCTTTCTTTCTTTCTTTCTTTCTTTCTTTCTTTCTTTCTTTCTTTGTGATACTGAAGATTAAATTCAAGGCCTTTGTATGAAGCTACATTTCCAGTTTTTTTTTTTCTATTTTGTTTTGAGACAAGATCTCATTAAGTTGCTAAGATATTCAGATGGGCTCAAACTTACAATCCTACCACCTGGGCATGCCAGGGTGCTGGGATTATAAGGAGTACACCTAGCAGCATCTAATTCTTATTTCTTAAATAAAATAAAATCGTTACTTTAGATTCTCTACATATGTAATTCTGCCATTTGCAAAAATGAGTTTTATTTACTTATTCTTTTTTCATTATTACCTCTTTTCCCTTCTTGACTGGATGGGAGAGGACCTCCAATTATAACGTTAACTAATACAGTTCCTAAATTCAAAGAGAAAACTTCATTTTACATTTCACCACTAAGCATGTGATGTATGTTTTTAATCATCTTCAAATGCTCTTTTTATACTTAAAGAGCATAGAAAAGAGGCTTTTTGTGAATAGATTTGAATTTTATCAAATGATGTTCTTAGCCTCTAGCAATGCAATCAATTCTCTGATAGGTACACTATCTCAAAAGATAATTTGCAGGGGCCCGGCAGGATGGCTCAGTGGTCTAAAGCGCCTGCTTAGGAAAGCTTGGGTGGCTGCAGGGACCACGATTCGATCCCCGGCACCACATGCTGCGCCAGCCCTGCCCTTAGGGCAGGCTGAGCCTACCATAAAATAAATAAATAAACAAACAAACAAAAGTTCTGAAACAAGAAAAAAATTAAAAAAAAAAAAAAGATAATTTGCATTCTTGGAATAAGCCCAGTTGGGTAATCATGAGGTCTTTTTGGATTCCATTTGCTAGTTTTTTGCATCTTTTTTTATTTGTGTTAACAAAAGACTTTTTTATGTTGGTCATAATGTCTTTGTTGATTTTGGTTTTCCAAATATGCAGTGTTCTCAGAGCATTAGGACTTGTTCCCACTTTTCTGTTCCCTGAGGACTACGTGCAAGATTGGTGTAGTTCTTAAATGTGTGCTGGAATCCATTTCATTGGGCTATGGACTGTTCTTGTACATGAGAAGCATATTTTTATGGGCTCTGTCAGGGGAAGAGTGGAAGCTTTGAGAATCTTCTATTATCCAAAGACTTCTAGGGGTGTGGGGGAGTGGTGGTGTCATATGCCATTTCAAAGTGCCTGACACTGTCCTAAGGGGCCCTGGCCTGCCTTCCACCTGCAGGACACAGTGCTCCACAAACCCTACTCCAGGGGACCTGCAGGGTGACTGTCCTTACAGAGCCTCAAGCTGCCCAGTAGCAACCCAGACCTAGGATTTCAGGAAGGCTCTGGTGTCAGGCAGAGGACAATGTAGGGGAGGGGAAGTGGTGATGGCTTAAAGCAGACAGAGGTTCTTTGTTTGCTCTGTTTTTGTATAAATTGGGCAACATTTGGAAATAGCAAATATTGGTACAGAGGCCCACTGCCTTCCTGCCCATCCACTTCTGGGCAGCTTCCCCAACTTTCCTCTGCACGTACACACAATTTCCATCTTTTTTTTTTTTTGTTTGTTTGTTTGTTTCTGTAAGAGGATCAACCCTGTAGTAGAATTTAAGGGCTTTATCGTTTGAGGTAGGAAATTTGGGTCATGCATGCATGGGTTGGTCTGGCACTGGAAGTCCCTTAATTCTCCTCTCAATCCTTCTCCACTTCCTTCCCTTTTGCTCTCACATGCCTTACCCCTCCCCTCCTCTCTGGTCCTCTCTAAATCAAGAGAACCTAAGCATCAAGAAGGCTACTGTGGTTGGGGGAATACTGGGACTTGGAGATTTGACTTGCAGTTTCAAAGCTCAGTAAAGAAGCCATCACTTTTCTATCATGTTAACATGTAGAAAACAAGGCTGATTCCATTATGTAGGGCTTTTGGTTAAGAGCACAAGGACATGCTAGCACATGCAAGAAAATAAAAAATGATTTTTTTTCCACCTGACTGTGATATAGCCAGCCTCTGAGTTAAGTCCTGACTAACCATCTCATCACTGGCACAGCCAGTGTGGCTGTGGAGAAGTAGCAGAGCTGACAGCCCATGTCTGTTGCCTTCTATGTTGTCCTCTATGAACCCCTGGTTCCTGAGAAAAGCAGTTTTCAGAGTAGATAGGTGCACGCCATGACCAGTTTGCCTTCATTTGTCTCTAGGTCAGACTTGCAGCCGATCTTTGATAAACCATTATCTCTTCTGCTCAGTTTCAATATCTGATTCAGTTATTTTTCTCTCACTGCTGGGACAAATTACTTAACACCCAAAATTAAGGAAAGAAAGGCTTAAAGCTCACAGTTTTTGGAGGTTTCAGTCCATACTCAGCTGGCACCAAGGAAGAGTGGCACATAGCAGAGGGCAGCAGTTGATAGTGGTGAAAAACAGCAAAACAGCAAGAGCAAAAAGGTAGGAGCAGAGGCTAAGAGGCTAAGAGCAGACTTCTTTAGATTGTATTCAGGCTATCTGTGGGTATAGCACTAACACCCATAATGTCAGCACTGGATCATGAATTAATCACAAACACTGGAAGCCACCCCAAGACTACATGAGGCTTTGGAGCAACAGTGAGACACAAACCATAACAATATCTCATCTGCAAGGGAGGATTCATGCAAGTGTCAAAGGTCTGTGGGAAGCAGTCAGCGAACATCAGGTCTAGGTCATCATTAGGTTGTATGAGAGGGACAGTGAGTGTCCAGAGGGTCTCAGTTGTAGAATTAAACACATAAGTCAGGGTACAGGTCCAAGGGTCATGGGCCATCAAAGATGTGGAAAATTGTGTTTTAACTTCTTCCCTCCAATCACTCCAATAGATATATACAGGCATAGGTACTTCATGAAACAAGGGTTTTGTATGCCTCCGGAGCTGGCCTGTGGTCCCCATCTTTCCCTCTGAAGGATGATGTGGCAGCTTTTGCCATCCATGTCTCACAGGTGCTTACTGCATCTCCCATTAGGCTGTGCACACTTTCTTAGCTCTGTCCTGGACTTGGCCTTAGACTAGCCCAACAAGAGTAGGGCCTGAAGTTGGATGGCAGTGCAGAAGGCTCAGCCCAGCCATATGCTGCTGTCTGCTGCAGGTCCCTGGCTAGGCTATGGACCCGCTGCTGCTAGAGGTGGAGCCATGTGAGGGTGGGAGAGGTCTAGGGAAGGAAGTTCACTGCCCACTTGCTTTCCACACCCTGCACTGGCACTTTCCTGGGTCTGTAGTATGAGCTTGACACTTGACAGCTCTTCTTTCCGGCTTGCCTCCCTTCCTCACCCCTTCCCCTTCTGGCAGACTGGGCCAGCTCGTTGCAGGTCCTGACAAGGCATCCGCTGAACGCACACCTTACACTGCTGAGTGCCCTCCCAGACAGCCTTGCTGGTGGAGTCCCTTGCCATCTTTCCACCCTCACCTCAAGGTCTCTACATGGATTTAGTCCCCAGTGCCTGCTGGAGGGTGGCAATAGTAATATGCTCTCCCACCAAGCATCTTATTCTCCCATGGTTCAAGCACAAGGATCCCTGAGAAGGGCCTTGTCGAGGCAGTAGAACAAGGTAGCAGTGCCCCTTTCCTCATTAGTGAGGCAAGTGTTTACCATCATCCCTGTTAAATCTCTTGTGAAAGTGGGTTGATCTTTGGAGATGTGGGAGGCTATAACCTTCCTTCCCATTCAATCTACTGTTATTACAGAAGATCAATGATGAATCATCATTCTGTTATACTTGGTATGGGGTTGGTAGGTCCTGTCTCCCCTGCTGGATCTGTAGGTAAAGACCAGAGGTAGCAGCCAATGTAGCATGCCCTTGAGGCGCCCTGATGGAATTCAGGGATCACTTCATAGTGAAAGGGATCAGAAGGAGATGTTGAATGGTTGTGGTACCCTGGCCTTGTCCTTTGTTTTTGGCAGTTTTTTCTTTTTTCTTTCTTTTTCTTCTTCTTTTTTTTTTTTGTGCGGTTTTTTCTTTCCACAGCATGTGGATTACCTAAGCTTAAATCAATGGACAGGCAGCTTAGGAAATCTGGCTTTAACCCCCCAACTCTCACAAGATATTCAAGTGCCTTACATGTAGTATTCTGGCAAAGAAAGTGCAATGAGAAGACGATGCTGATGATGGAAACACAAGAAAACAAAAGTGAGGCAACTCAGTTGACATGTCAGCTAGGCCTGGCGTAAGCTGTTTGTCAGCTAAGGCATGAGGCCGAATCAGTGAGCATCTGATTAGACTGGATGAGAAGTAATCTTCGAAAATCTTAACAGTATCCTGACAACTCTCTGAAATCTGGACTTACTTCACTTGAAGAACCCTGACCTTTTCCTTGAGTATAAATTGTGTCCAGAGATCTGTTTATTGTACATAAGGCAGAATGAACAGAAGGGTATTTAAAAATGAGTATGGTTGGTCTTTATCACATTCTTTTATAAAATTATATTATTTGATCATGACTGAAAGGAACACAACTTTTACTTAAAGTACGCCAACAGAAGATGCGGGATATTTTGTGATCAAAAGCAGAATGCAAATTGCTTGGCTAGAGGGGGACAGAGTGGCTCTGAAGCTCTGGCTTAGGCCACGACTTCCCTGGGCTGTGCTTTGTACTCCGGTGAAGCTTTGTTCTGAGTCTCCAGCACATGTCCCTAGCTCCGGTTACCTTCCCATAGCAAAGTGTCCAGCTCAAGAGCCAGAGGGGTGGGGGTGGGGCTGGAGAGAGCGCTGCTCCACAGGAGTCGTCCTTCCAGGCTCCAGAACCAGAATTTATGGGAACACCAGGGCAGGAGCAAAGGGTACCTGGTCTGCCTCCTTTACCTTTCAGAACAACTTTCTTCTACTTGTCACCCCAGGCAAGGCTTTGCTTGCCAGGCATAGGTTCTACTCTGGGGACTAAGGCGGTTCCTTTCTCTCTCGAGTCCCCCTGTAGCACCGCGCCAACTCAGACAGCCCCACGTCCTGACCAGAGCCATCACCGACCGCCCTATCTGCTCTAGCTGCGCTCCTGGCACCAAAAGAGCAGCAAGAACAAAGACTGGATTTTGCTTTCGTTCCCTTCCAGCCAGTACTTTTGCGCTGGATTCCTTTCGCGGGTTTGGAAGGGGGATGGGTGAGGAGCGATTAGGCAATAGCTGCGCAAACAAAGGAGGGCAAAGATTGAAGCCGGCTGGCCTTGGCCAGGGATATAGGGGCTTGCGGCACAGGCTCGCTGCGCAGAAGCGGGTCGGTCTGTTCTCGCCGCTCCTTGTCTCACTGGGAGAGAGGATGAGGTTTGCCGTGGGCGCCCTGCTGGCCTGCGCTGCCCTGGGTGAGTGTGGGTGTCGAGGTGAATCCAAGCCGTGGGGGGAAGGGGGAGCGCATCCTCTACCCTGAAGGCTGCAAGCGCGGTGCCTTTACTTTGCCAGTCCCCGTCATGCCCTTTCCACCTTCTGCATCTGCCCCAAAAGTGGCTCTGCTCTTGTGTTTCTGATGCCCCTGCTTGAGCCTCTGGCCGTCTTCTCCTGCACGAGTCTCCTGCTCTTGCTCTGTCCAGGGACTCCTGCCGCGATGGAGCAATAAATCAGCGCACTTCCGGCCAGTTTGTTCAAATCCTTCGATGCTGCCTCCACACTCACTGGTGCGGCAAACGCTTCCCTAGAGCCGACTGCTCCAGGGCATAGTCAGATCCCACCCACAACAGTGCCCAGTGAGCTTCTGATGCCCTACTAAGGGGTCAGAGCCATCGCACAGTTCAGAGGCTGGAATACAAAATCTGAGTTTGTGGGTCCCAATCCTGGCCCAGCTGCTCTCCCGGGAGCCCAGTGATACCAGCACCTGTCTGGGAGCTTGGGAGGGTAAGCAAGGTTACGTACGGGGTTTCCAGGCCCAGTGGTGGCTACCTGGCTACTTCGATCTGGGGGCCTGCTGTGGAGCTGCTGACTGGTGGGGTGACCCGCCCCAAGTCATCAGGGCCATGTTTGCCCTGCAGCTGCCTGCCGCTCCAGACGTTTATCAGACGGAGGGAGCTTTCCATAGTCACTAAAAACTATAAGCCTTCAAAGAGGGCTCCAAATTACTCGTCTCAGGGCACCTCATGGGGCTGTGCAAGGTGCCCAGTGACTGAGGACAGGAGGGTCTGAAGTGGTGACCTGGGAGCCACTGACTGTGATGCTGTCTGTGATTTTTCCATGGGGCTAAGTGGGAATAACAGAGGGAGTGGAGGTAGTCTACCCCCTCTTGATCCCTTCTTACCTATCCTGAAAAACAGCTGGCCTTGCCTCTCTTGCTTTGTGCTTTGTGAATCTCCTACTACCAAAGCTCATAGTTCTCTGCCTCATGGATTTTCACAGACACATGATGGGCTTTAGTTTCCTCTCTCATAGGCAGCTGAAGTGAGTCGTGTGGAGATGGAGGAAAGACTGTTGGATATAAGGAGTTGCCAGTTATTTCTAACCAGAGAATGGGAGACAAGTGTCACAGGCGAATTTGTGATCTTCTCAATTTATTTATGTTTAAGTACTGGCCAAGAAAGGGCAGAGACTGTGACTTTCCTCTAAGCCATCTTGGGTGGCAAACTGAGAGGCTGGAGACATGGGCTCAGAGGAGCCTGGCCTGGCTGCCAACAAGTGGAATGACCATGGATAAAACAGCATCAGTTTGGGAGTCCAGTTCCGCCGTATCTAAAAGTTGAATTTCCTACCTGCTGGCTTTCCAGCATTGTACACCACACACAGGTTGCACCAATGTGTCTAAAAATGCTGTTGGGCACACTAAGCTCAGGACAGTGAGGGAAGGAGCACAGGGAATATGGATCAGGATGCAGTGGGGCCATGCCCTGTGATGCCCGTGGAGTTAGACAGGACAGAAAACCTTTGGCCATTGAGGACCTTCAGAGGGTGGTACTGTATCTCCCCTGGCAGTGGGATTGCATCCCTTACACCTCTGGCTTCTCTCCACTAGGGCTATGCCTGGCTGTCCCTGAGAAAACTGTAAGATGGTGTGCAGTGTTAGATCACGAGGCCAGCAAATGCGCCACTTTCCGTGACAGCATGAAAAAAGTCCTTCCAGCAGATGGGCCCCGTGTCATTTGTGTGAAGAAGAACTCCCACCTTGATTGCATCAAGAGCATTGCGGTAAGTCACAGTAGCCCACAAGGAAGTGGAAGGAAGTCCACACATTCTCCTTTTCTGGTCATTTTGAGGTGAGTCTTTAATCACAGGTGAGAGGCTGAAGCAGGGAGCTGTCAACTCTCAGCACTACTTAAGTCACTTTGAAAATGGAAATCTGAGAGGTCATCTTTAATGTGTGCATACAACAAAAGCCCTTGTACTCCGAAAGGTGACTGTTTTGAGGAGCAAAGTTTGGTGAACTTAAAGGAAAACCAAGAATGTCTATTAGCCTATTATTAAAATTATATAGATGTTCCTCATATAGTGACCTACTCATTTTAATGACTGTTTGGACTGATGACGCACTGCTTGGATTTCTACGCTCATTCACATGTAAGATGTGCAAATGCGAGCAGCAGTATAGCCTTACAGCAGCTTCTTCTATGGAGTAGTAATGTAATTTTTGCTGATTGGATTCTATGATACTATATATTTATGTTCTGCTAGACATTGCAGTACTGCACATACGGGTTGTACAAATGAATGCAAAGTCATCAAGCTGGAATTTTCTTCCACCATTTCTTTGTTCAGAATATTGTTTCTTAAATTTTATTAATTTTAATAAGGAAAAAATAAGAATGTGACAGTTTCAAAACATGTTAGTAGGACAGCCACAGTAATTAATACAATGCATGTTATTGTCTTCATAGTAGTTGTTCAGAGTACAAGATGCAGACGTGACAGCTTTTCTATGCACTATTAGTACCAATATTTCTTCTCCTTGAACTAAGAGAAAGTAGTTATATGTATAGTCCAATAGTCCATAATGGTAATGCGTTATCAGCAGAACTGGCAATGTCAGAGGCTATTGACTTGAGCCTTTTAAAGCTCTGCATATTAATCTGGCTTTACTTTTTAAATTTTTATTAATTTTTTTAAAAATTTTTATTAATTTTGCTTTTCTTTTTTTTTTTTTTTTTTTCCGGGACTGGGGTTCAAACTCACGACCTTGCACTTGCCAGGCAGGCACTTGGGCTATGGAGCTATCTCCCCAGCCCCAAATTTTTATTAATTTTAATAAGAAAGAAATAACAATGATAACCCAAAATCTATTTTTTTTTAACCCAAAATCTATTGAAGACAACACTAGGCATTGCATTAATTACTGTGGCTGTCCTATTAATGTATCTTGTTATGAATATTATAACCACATATTATATACAATCCCTCATGTATCAACCAGTTCATTTAATGATCTAGTCACAAGCAAGTAACGTGAGCATTAAACTAAGAATTTCCATATAGCCTTACTTGACAGTTTTTTGGGGCTGTGGGGCTATGCTGGGGATTGAACCTGGGTCTCACACATATTGAGCAAGTGTTCTACTGCTCAAGCTACATCCCTGACCCACTGGGAGTCCTTGGTAGATCACTAGGAAGAAGATGAGTGATGAGTGGAGGAAGAATGACATCATGGTTGCAGATGTTGACTGATCCCTTTGTTGCTGGGTCTGCAAAAGCACTCTTTATCCTTTCAGTATTGTTCTTGTGCATCTGACCCTATAGTAGGTGACAGGGCTGAAGTGCTGAACTAAGCACACAATGCAGGGACTCACAACCTAGAGGAGGAAAGAAACATGCAACAAGTAAATAGCTCCTCAATGTGGGATGCACAAGGGAAGAGAAGAGGAAAGTGCTCCTACATGGACCCACTGAGCACCCTGCTTTGGCCTGACTGGACAGGGATAATCTCTTTGAGAAGGAAGCAGTGATCCTGAGCTTTGATATGAGCCTAGGTTGGGCTCTGCAAAAGAACAAAGAATGAAGTGAACAACAGTGTGCATGAAGGGCTGCGACTGGATGTAGCCAGACTCTTGTAGGCTGCAAGATGAAAGTTGGGGTAATGGAAGAAGGTGTCAGAAATAAATATAGCCAGATATTATTATTATTATTATTATTATTATTATTATTATTATTATTATTATTATTATTGTCTTTTTGAGACAGGGTTTCACTATGCAGTTCAGGCTGGCCTTGAGCTCACTTCCGCAGCCCAGGCTGGTCTTGAACTCACCAATCCTCCTGCCTCAGCCTCCCAAGTGCTGAGATTACAGGTGGGTGCCACCATGCCCGATTATAGCCAGCCCTTAGTTGGAGTGTGGAAAACAGGTGCTATTCAGTAAGTACCAACTATAAGAAAAACAGCTGAGCTCCATTCTGATTTGTGCAGAAGGAAACTGAGTGTTTTCCAAAGGTGAATTAGGAAAGAAGAGTGCTTGGAACTAAAAGGGTCAGAGAATCGCAAAAATGCTAAAGGTTGGTGCATGTGACCATGAGGGGTCTGCTGTGACCGCTAAGTGACAGTTATCCACTTTAGGCTCCTATCCTCAGCAGCAACGGGGAGATGAACCCTTATCCTCTCTGATGACTGTATTTCAAAAGAGTGGCTCTCTGGTCCTTGAAAGAGATGCTTCTTAGTTGCAAGAGAAGTGTAGTCACAACTGTGAGTCCTTTTCAGTCATTGCTTTTAGAAAGGGAGGTCAGGGCTAACCATTGGTTGTGTGTTGGCTGGATGCAATAGCAAAGCTTCCTGACATTGTTGAGCTTTCTCAGCAAGCACATTGAGAGGTAGGTGGGGTTGTTCAAAGCACACAGCCTTCTGCTAGAAGGCATGCTGGAGTATGCTTAAACCCCTTGATGTAGGTTTCTAGATCGACTTGCCTTGTATGGAAAGTTCTCCGATTCTTAGTACAAAGCAAGCAGGAGGAAACTGGTGGGAGAAAAGAGGTAAAGATGTAGACAGCCAGCTGAAGCCTGGCCTATCTCAGTAAGTCAGTGTTGGCCAGGTGAATCTTCTTTCTTCCTGCTTGCTTCGTCCCGAACTCCAACTTCCCTCTAGTCCACTGCTACTGCTCCCCACATGGGTTTGACCATCTGGACCTATAAGCTCATGCTCTCACTAGTGCAGGGTCCTGGGAATCTAGCTGCTCTAGGGCTGAACACCACAAGCACCTCTCTGAAGCCTGTCAGGCTTGGCTTCCAAGCCCCAGAAGCTTTAGTTCCAGTGAAGAATGCCCAAGTTAGGCTCTCACCAGTCCCTCTGCCCTGGGCAAAGCTTTTGCCTGCTTATTCATTTTCATTCAGTGGTGTTAGGAGTGAGAGAGGAAAGGTATCTGCAGGTTGAAACAGACGGTTTCGTATCTAGGGTCTAGGTGTTATGAAATGAAAGGGCTTGTTCTGTGCCTTACGTATCTATGATACTGAAAGCAAATCTAACACCATTTCAACATTTTTTGGACCCATTTTGTCATTTTAAAGATATGTTTTTATGGGGCTGAGATGATCTTGTTAAGGGTTAGAGAGTTTGCCTAAATGTGTGAAGTCCTGGGTTTAAACCTAGCACAGAAAAAAAGTGTTTTTACAATCTAAATATCCAATTCATGTGTGAATGAGTAAACAGAATGTGGCATATAGGTACCATGAATTATTTTTGGCCCTAAAATACATGAAATTCTGATACATGATAGAACACGGATGAACCTTGAAAACATGTAACTAGGCATGTTGGTACACATCTGAGGCTGGAGGATTGTGAATTCAAATCTAGCCTGGGAAATTTAGCAAATTAGTGAGATCTTGTTTTGGACACTAAAAAAGGACTAAGGATGGAGCTCAGTCCTTGGCTTCAGTGCCCAATATTGAAAAAGAAGAAAAAAAAAAAAAAAAAAAAAAAGGAAGAGGAAGAAAACATGTGCAGCATGCCATATAGGTATTGCAAGACGCCACTTACGTGAGGTGCCCAGAAGTCAAATTCATAGCAACAGGAAGTAGGCTAATTACTGTCCAGGGCTGGGAAGAGATGGTCAGTGATGGTTTAGCTGATACAGAGTCTCAGCTTGGGAATACGAAGCTCTACAGTTGGACAGTGGGGATGGTTATAGGACCATACAAATGTTCTTAATCACTAATGTGCACACATAATCATAAAATTTATGTTACACTTAATAATTATTTCATGTACACTTACAATGGTTAAATGTTATGCTAAAATGCTTACTTTTTGTCATAATATTTTATTATAATATAAAAACAAAAACCCAACCTGTTTATTAAAATTTTTTAACTAGGCAAGGATAGCTTGGCTTGCATCAATATTTTATTTCACTTAGAAATACTTTGTCTCGGGCCAGCGAGATGGCTCAGTGGTCTAAAGTGCCTGCGGAGGAAAGTTAAGGCAAGTGCTGCGACCACTCCTCAATCCTGGCACCACATGCTGTGCACCCCCACCCCAGGGTGGGCTGAGCCAGCCATAACACAAACAAATAAATGAGGTTTAAGAGAAATAAATTTTAAAAATCTTAAAAAAAAAAAGAAATACTTTGTCTAAGCCAGTTTTCCTGGTGCATGTCCATAACCCCAGCTACTTGGAAGGCCGAAGCAGGAGTAACTCAAGTCTGAAGCCAGTGTGAATGCTTTAGTAAGGCAATCTAAAAAGAAGAAAGAAAGAAAAAAGAAATACTTTGCTTTATTGCTTTCCTATAACATGATAAAGATCAAAGAGCTGCAGTTTTGTCTTATAATTTGATCAATATGAACTGCTAATTATTCATAATTCTGTATTAACAGAGAATTGGCAAAGGCTTCTGGAAAAATCATTTTGTTCAGAGAAGCAAGAAAAAAAAGGAGTAAAAAACATGTTCTTCAGAGCATTCATGATAGTTTGGCTCACTTTAAGCCTTCAAGCAGAGAGTAAATAAACTATATATTTAATAGGAAGGCAGCTATAACACTTCAAGTGATCCATTGATTTAAAAATGAGGTTTCATTGTAGCACGACGTAAAATAAACAAAACCTCTGAAGCAAGCCTAGGCTGTCCAATCTCAAACCCTAGCTCCCAGCTTTACTAGATATGTGGCCTAAGAAAGTGAATTAACTCTTCTTGGCCTCGGTTTTGTCTCTTGTAAAACAGAGCTTAAATGGAGAGAGGTTCGGTGTCAGGTGTGACCTGTTTGGTGTCAGAGTAGGCAAGTACACTAATAATGTGCAAAACTTGGAGAAACAATCCATGCTTTTAGTACGTCCAAGATGGGAAACTCAGAAAAAGCACAGTCTCTGAATAATCAAATCTCTTGCAATGTTAGGAGCTCAGGACAGGAAGGAAAAGTATTGTGTATTGAATCAAGGTTGAGACAAGAGGCTTTGAAGTTCCCATCCTCCCCCAGAACAAAGTCCTTATGTGAGGAAGACCTCACAGGAAGTCTCAGTGTAAGGGGGATGGGGTCTTTGAATGCCCGTCCGCCTGGAAGGGGAAAGAGGTAGAAGAGCCCTTTGCTGCGATCCCCATTGGCAGCTGCCAGTCTGGGATTTAGCTCCCCTTTGGAGCCACCTAGCACTAATCTACATAGGAGTTTGGGCCAGGAGCTGAGCTCCTGACCAGAGCAAAGAGGAAGGGAATAGGAAGGGTGGAAACACGGCGACAAAGTGCTCTTTCATGGAAGAGAGAGTCAACTGAAGCCGCAGTATTGTGTATAGTCTGGCCAAACTAAGGGTTCTAAAAATTCATGGAGCCTTTATAGTCACTGCCTGCTGGTCCAGGTTCAGGTGGGCATCCTCACACATGAGGACTTCCCTGACATCTGGTCTGCTCTCTTCTAGGCAAATGAAGCAGATGCTGTTACAGTGGATGCGGGTTTGGTGTATGAGGCAGGCCTGGCTCCCAAGAACCTGAAGCCTGTAGTGGCAGAGTATTATGGGACACAAGAGAGTAAGTTCTCCCTGGAGACCTACAAAGGGCTTGTAGACCTTGCTTCCTACCAGACACTGAGTTTTGTGTTTTGCAAGCAGATATTTGATGTTAGATACTAATAACTTTTATCTTTGAGTGAAGGCCAAATCAAGGCTTCTGTCACTTTTGAACTGCCATTAGATCTAGGATGTTTCCAGAGCCCCCGGAGGCTCCCTGGAAGCATGGATGCCATGTACATGAGACAACCACTGTGGATGTGCAAGGGGACCCTGAAATCTTCTGAGGTCAATCTGGCTATTGCTGTTCCAGGGAACAGAAAATACATGGAGGGTGGTGGGGAATGCCAGCATCTGTCGCCAGCAAACAGTTCTAGTTTGCTGATGGCCTTGGGCTGTAGGTATAGGTAAGCACACTAAAGGGCCAGAGCAAGCAAAGCATTGGACACACATGTGCATGGGGACTTCTTTGTTTGCCTAGAGCAGCCTCCATTACAAATGTTTCTTCAACTTTTATTTCCTTTGCAATCCTAGGAAGCAGTTTCTGATTCCTCCAATCCTACATGAGTGACCTCTGAGACCCCCTTTTCTCCAGAGCTCCATCATGATGAACAATGTTTTTCTGTGCAGACTTCTTGGTGTAGGGTCTTCCTGTCACTCACACTGCTCCTCTGCAGATCCACAGACCTTCTACTATGCTGTTGCGGTGGTGAAGAAGGGCACTGGCTTCCAGCTGAATGAACTCCAAGGCAAGAAGTCCTGCCACACAGGCCTTGGCAGGTCCGCCGGGTGGAACATCCCCATCGGCTTACTTTTCTGTAGTTTACCTGAGCCACGTAAACCTCTTGAGAAAGGTAAGCTGGAATCTCGACTGTATATGGCTACATGGGCTCTGTTGGAGTCATGCAGCGAAGATTAGCTGGCATGTCGGGTGAACTCTGGGCTAGGAAAGGGAGTTAACCAGTTTGAAACTGGCAGATCTATGGCACCAGCTGTCTTTGGGTGAGGGCTGATACATCAGGGAGGTGGGAGGTGATAGGTTTTTCTACTGAGATGCTCCACGCCAGCAGAGGCCATCTTCAGGAGAGGAGAACAGGGCAGAAGGGCTAGCAGAGGATGCAGCTGGACTGTGGTCACAGGGCCGTCCTATTTCCCTAGAGCTCTTGCCTATGGTGTGTGTGTCTCATTGGGCTGGAGGTTGCTTTGGTAGCCATCTGCAGGCTACAGGGTTGGCCTGTACCCTGAGGATGGCTGTCCCCTTGCCAGGGCATGGGTTCTAGTGGGGGTCTCTTTGTCCTAACCTTGACAGCATAAGCTCTGTGGGCAGAGGGTAGTCTGATGATAAAGGCCTGAGGCAAGCCTCGGCTGGTGGGAAGCACAGATCTCTTTCCTTGCTTGGATAGCAATGGAGTGAGGGTTAATTTGTTCCTATTTGAAACCCCTGGATCTTGACGAACTAGCAGAAGTAAGGCTGACCTTGGGCTGGGTTGCTGACTTCACTTTGGTCTCCTGTTCCCTAAGGAGCTTGGGCTGGGGGTGTCACTGGGTGCAGGCAGCCCTGCCCACCTCTTATGACCCATTTCTCTGTGTTGAGCAGCGGTAGCCAGTTTCTTCTCGGGTAGCTGTGTCCCCTGTGCTGATGCGGCAGAATTCCCTCAGCTGTGTCAACTGTGTCCAGGGTGTGGCTGCTCCTCCCTTCAGCCGCACTTCGGCTACGCAGGCGCCTTCAAGTGAGTAAGACTGCCTGCTACTCTATGGTGGCCGAACTGCTAAAGGTGTGCAGGGTGGGAGTTTTTTGGCAGCCCTGAATGAGCAGAGCCTGACCTGTCTATGGGGACATCAAAGAGGCCTGATCCATTCCCTGAAAGTCCACTGGCTAAGCCTCCTGAGACCAGGCCAGCCTGGTTGCTGTGCATCCTACCCTGATGACCAAAGCTCTCTCTGGGCACTCTCTCTCACTCCTCAGAGCCATTAGACCCGACCTAGTGTCTCCTAGCACTGGACTGAAAAAGCAGCTCTGGCTGCGGGGTCCAGGTCCACTGTTCGGTGATGGACCAGCTTGCTATGACATCAGTAACACGTGCACACAGTGCATTGGCTCCTCTCCTGCCTCCCCTCACTGCCTCTATCCAGATGGCTCCTGTGTGTCTGCATTCTCGCCCTCTCCTTACCGCAGTTAAAGTTTTATAGCCAGCCAATGGCACACGCCTAGCCTCAGGTGAGGAAGCACCAGTACAGTGTCTTCTATACCAACAACTTTAAAAGGCTTTTACATTAAAATACCTGCAATTTCTCCCTGCTGCTCTGGAGTATGAAGTTGGGCATCTCCCTCTGTTATCAGCCCATCGCACATTGCAGTGGTGCCTGGATGTCAGCATCTCGCGGTGATTCACAGGCCTCCGGAGCCTCTGCCCTTGTCCAGGGTCTGGACAGTATGATTAGGGCCCCCGGGGCCAGGAGAAAAGCCTGCTCTGTGCAGGAGCCCTCGTAACATGTTTCTTTTGCACAGGTGTCTGAAGGATGGTAATGGGGATGTCGCCTTCATCAAGCACTTAACCGTATTCGGTAAGTGCCAGGGGAAGGGCCCGGTGAGTCCGCCCTCCATAGTGCGCATGTCCTTGTCTTCAGTGCTTCCGGTGTTCAGTAGTGCAATATAAGCACATGGGGCCTCTTGCATCATTCAGCCTCTGCCTCAGGGGCAGTGTTGCCTAGCAGAGGCCTGAAGGCTGGTCCAGCTCACCACAGCCTCAACCGTCCCTCTGATAGGACTTGTGGATGAGGGGCAGTCATTGCTCTACTTAGCATTGGAAGCCTCGGCGTCTTCACCGCCTGCAGGGCCACTTTCCTGCATTTTTCTTGGCTCTCAGTGGTAACTGTAGGCCTCTCAGCTCATGCTTTCTGTGATCAACAGGACTGCAAAGGTGGGGAGGGGGCACGGCAGCTCATGGCTCTATGTACAATCCCCTCCTCTGGTCTTTCCCTCCCTAGAGGTCTTGCCTGACAAGGCTGACAGGGACCAGTATGAGCTGCTCTGCCTGGACAACACCCGGAGGCCAGTGGATGAGTACGCGCAGTGCCATCTGGCCAAGGTTCCTTCCCACGCTGTCGTGGCTCGGAGTGTGGATGGGAAGGAGGACTTGATCTGGGAGCTCCTCAGCCAGGCCCAGGTACCCGGCCTGCTGTGCTCCTCTCTCTGCCTTTGGCCATTCTAGGTGTACTTGTGCATTCAGGACCCAGTAGAAACCTTGCTAAAGTCATTAACCATTCCAGAAGCCTCAGGCTGGGCGGGACTCCTTCCAGAGCAGTAAGGAGCTTTCTCTGGCATTAGTGTCCCTCAGCACTCACCGTGTTGGTCAGCGACAACTCCTTTCATGTTATTCTGCTTCTTTCCATGTGAACCAGGCCTTCATGGCCCAAGGACAATATCATCACTCCGGTGGAGATTCAGATGACATTCCCTCCCACCTAGAGAACAGCTCCCTGCCCAGGCCTCCCACCCTAACTACAGAGGGAGCCGCACCTACTCCCAGCTTTGCTTCTCTACCTCAGTGGGATGTGGGGCTGAGCTAACTTCCCATCATCCAGTGCTCCAGTCAGCCTCTCAAGAGCTGAAGCACAGCTGTATATTCAAATTTCTTGTTCTCAGTGATGTTTTAGCCACTTGAGAAGATAGGCCCAGAAACTCACTCAGGGGAGGGAGTATGGTGTGGTCTCAAGAAGGCGCTGAGCAGAGGAGGTGGAGGACACCGTGCCTGCCCTCCGCCTACCTTCTCTTCTGGCATCTTGAAGTTTCTCATGGTTTTTCACTTTTGTGTGTGTGGTGGGGGGGGTACTTTTTTTCTCTTTAGCTCCAATTTTCAGCCTCTCTTGCTCTCTACTGCCACTGATTCTTCCCCTTTACTGTGAATAGGAGCATTTTGGCAATGACAAATCGAAAGAATTCCACCTGTTCAGCTCTCCTCATGGGAAGAACCTGCTGTTTAAGGACTCTGCACAAGGGTTTCTAAGGATCCCCCCCAGGATGGACTATAGGCTGTACCTGGGCTATCACTACGTCACTGCTGTTCGGAATCTTCGGGAAGGCATTTGTAAGTGCTCAGGAAGGACCAGGTGACCTCAGAAATGGGGGAACTGCCCAGGGCCAGGATCAGTGACCCAGTTTTCCCAGGGACTTGAAAGCCTCTCCTCATGTCTTTTATTCTTTCCTGTCCCTGAACTCAGTGTTAGACTGATGCTCAGTGGTAGTAGTCATGATGACATGGTCTGGGCATCACAAGGGCTTTAAAGGACACTAATATTTTCAGTGACTTGGGTTGATGCTTTCATTAGTTTCCTCACATGAGGAACACTGAGATTGCCTTTCAGGCTTAGGTAATTGTGAAACCAATTAACCTGGCACAGAATAAGTAAAATGGAAAGGTATGTCTAAAGATGGCACATCTCTAGCCTATACCATGACCAGCGTCTTCTGTGAGGAAGCAGGAGCTGGAGTTCTAGCCAGGTTGCTTCCAATCCTGAATTTTATTGGGTCACTGGGGTTCTGCCTACTCATTAGTTTATGCTTTGGGCACATTTTGAACAGCTAGCCATAACCTCTTCCAGGAGCTGAGCATGCTAAATGCTGCTATCCAGGAACTTTCAGGCCAGGGAGAAGAGAAATGTTTGATGGACAGTCATACTCCTGAGTCACCAATTATAAAATGAGAGATCTGCCTATGTGTGAAAATGGTACAAAATCATGGTCCTGTGAAAGTGAAAAACAGGTCCTGGCCTGGGCATTGAGTCAAGGCTGCCTGGAGGAAGTGACTTGGGACTGAGTCTGAAAGAGGAGGAGCAGGTATTCGCTTTTCCCTCAGACATTAAGTACACCAACCTTGTGCTAGCGCCACTTAAGCATAGGGTCCTCTGGTGGACGAGACAGGCATGCTCCTGTTGGAGCTTATGTTCTTCAAGCAATGGATACAGACATATGGGCATACCAGGGAATCAAATTCTATTTGAAAATGAAATAGAAATATCAGCTGGAAAGCACAGAATGCACGGAAGCTAGAGAAGAGAGTTGTGCTTCTCAGAAGAAAAACACTGAGTCTAAATGAAAAGAAACTGTCTTAGACACTTTTCTCATTGCTGAGACAAAACACCTGAGACCCAAAGCTAAAAAGAAAGGTTTAGTTCAGCCCACAGTTTGTAGAGGTTTCAGCCCATAGTCAGTTGGCTCCAAGGCAGAAAAGCAAGACAAGACGGACATTGCAGAGGAGAAATGGTTCACGGTAAGCAGAACACAGCAAACAACAAGCAATGACCATAGAAGACATCTTTCTCTTATATTTGATCCACGCTACTAGCCTGAAGCAGGAATCATTCACATCCTTAATTCTAATGTTACACCATGAGTGATGCACAGCATTGCATACCCTAGATCCAGCCACCTCCCAGAAGCCCCTACCTATGACCATATGAAACTCTGGGGGAACTTTTAGCTATAAATCATGACAGAAACCCACCAACAGGCAGTGTATTGACTTTGCTTTCTAAGATGATAAATTCTCTGAAGAGGATCTGTTTGTTTCTTGCTGACAGGTCCTGTTATTTACATGAAGATGGTTAGCAGCCTTGATAACACCAGAGGCCTTGTTTCCAACTTTTCGTTCTTTTTCTTGTATCACAGGTCTGAAAAACTCACAGGAAGAATCCAAGACCCTGAAGTGGTGTGCCCTGAGCCACCATGAGAGGCTCAAGTGTGATGAGTGGAGCGTTAACAGTGGAGGGAAAATCGAGTGTGAATCGGCAGAGACCACAGAGGACTGCATTGCCAAGATCATGGTACGTCGCCTCTGCCTCCCTGGGGTGGTCTCCCCGACACTGCCCCATGTTGTCCCACCACTCAGGCTGAGCCGGTGGCTGTTCCTGGGAGTGATGCAGGCACCTTGGTTTCCAGGGTCTTTGTTCTAAGCAAATGAGAGCAGCAGCACCAGAGGTTCAGAACCTTAGAGTTTGCGCAGCTGAAGGGCTGTTTCCTCCTCATATTAGCACACACTGAAAGGGCAATCTGAGCGATGTTCTGCTTAGGGAGGCCTGATACGGATGTCCTAAGATGCTTAGAGTACCACACTGACAGTTTCTTTTTATTCTTTTTTAAAAAATCTTTTGTTTATTTATTTATTTGACATAGGGCCTCACTACACAGCTTGGACTCATAGTAGTCCTCCTGTCTCAGCTTCCCCTACACTGGGATTGCAGGCATGTGCCACCATACCTGGTTTTGGTGGCCAGCATGGCACACCTTGGGTTTCTGGGACTGGCATAGCATGTGGTACCAGGAATCAAACCCTGATCGTTGTGTTTGGCCAGGCAGGCACTCAGTCTGCCGAGCTACCTCCCTAGCCCAAGATTCTGTTTTGAGATTGCAGACAGATACAAATTTGTTTTGTGGATCAAAAGAGTGTTCTGTGTTTGCTTGTAGAGAATTTTGAAAATCCTTACTGATAGAACAAGAAAATAAAAAAATACTGCTTATACTTAGATAAAGAAGAGAAAAACTTCTTGCTGGGATCATATCATATAGGTTTCTTACCACCCTTTACCTCATGCTATCCAATGGGCTTTTCCCACCATTCTTTAAAAGCCGGACTTGGAGCCTCTATGTTGCTGCCTGCTTCAATGTGTTAGGTAGGTAGCATGCCTGGAAGGGTCCTGGAAACTAAATCCTCTTCTCTCCACAATTCTTGCCTTAAGAATTGAATCTCTTCCACTGGGCTGTTGAATTGGTGCCTTCATAATAAACCACAAAAGCATTGAAACAAAAGCACATTGAAGGCACCAGAACTACTGTTCACTGTCAGCTGAATCTATCAGTTCCAACTTTTATGCACTTTATAAATAACTACTCATTTTCAAAACTACCATGAAGCAAAAATAGACAATCAACTCTTATTTTGTATCTCATACATTTCACACATGATATTATTCTAAACGTATTTTTCACTTAATTTTTATCTGAGTCAACGAAGGAAAAATCTAACTCAATTAAGATGAAGTCTATCAACTCAAAACCCGTAACTGTGAACATGCATACTTTTGAATTACCATTTGTCAGTGTCTTAGTCACTTTTCACTCATTGATGGGACAAATACCCGACACTCAAAATGAAGGAAGCAAAGGTTTATTTAGCTCACAGTTCGTGAAGGTTTCAGTCCATGTTTGGCTGGCCCAAGGATGAGTGGAACAGGGCAGAGAGCATCCAGTTCATGGCCGTGGAACAGCAACAAAATGGTGGCAGAGGTAACTAACCAAAGAGGGCAGCAGAGAGCAACAGCTCTAGACTGTCTGTCTCTCCATATATTACATTCAGGCTCTCCACTTCAGCCTCCGCCTTAGGCTACTCCCATAATCCCAGAAGTACTTAGACCCATAATTCCATCAATACTAAAACCCATATTCCCAGGGATCATGAATCAAGTCTCAAACTCTAGAAGTCCCCGCCCCCTGACTCATGAGGCTTTAGGGGAACGACTAGACATAAACCATAACAGTCAGGGATGTGGACTCACTGAATCTTCAGGGGCTAAGCAATGACAGAAGTACGGGGTTGCCCTACTAGCTGGAGTAGGAGCCCCATTAGTTTCTGTGAAATAAAATAAAGAACTTGGACACTATAACACTGAGAAGCCACAGCCTCAAGGTGAAATTCTCATGGGAGGCCAAAATGTGACCATGGGACCCTGCAACAATGAAGTGCAGACAGAAGTACATTTCTTTGAAGATGAAAATAGATAGAAGTGGCTCTGGACTAGAGATATTGGAAAATTTGATGGTTATGTAAAGAATTCTGAACCTACAAAGGACCTTTCTATCCTCTGCATATATATTGTCCTTTTCTGTGTGGCTCTGAATCTAGGTCCTTTACACTGAGCTACATCCCCGACCACTTTTATTTTGACTGAGACAACTCTCTGCTAAGTTACTAAGTTGCCCAGGCTGGGCTCAAACTTTTGATTCCTCTGAGTCAGCCTCCCAAAGTACAGGAATTATCAGTGTATGTGACCATATCAGTTCAGATATCATCATTCTTATGTCACTGTATCTGCTGTGGCAAATCAAAACAAACTAAAAGAAATACCTCAAGAGAGAGGACTTAACAGGATTTGGGAAGAGCAAACAGTTGGCAAACGATGTACTTTGGTTCTTTCTGAAGCTGTCATTGCCACAACAGTTTAAATTTTCATTAAAAATTAATTTGAGCCCTGACCTGTGAACTCGGAAGCTGGTCTGGTGAAGTAGCACTGGGTACTGAATACAGAGAGCTTAAAACACAGTTCTAGGGGAGACACCAGGCAGCACTGAGCAAATGTATGGAGGAAAATAACTTCTCTCTCGGCATCAGCTTGCTGTGGCAAACGCAGATGGAACAGGAAAATGCTTCCAAAGGCATGATCAAAGTATCACAGGCTCACGCTGCTCCTCACATTAAGTCCAAGCTGGTCTTTCTCAGGACATCCCTACTTTTAACTGACAGAATTAGTCAAACATTAGGGCAGCACATCTTTCTGTCTGCCTCGTCTTCCCTTCTGTCTTCCTGCAATTTTCCACTGATGACTGCATGACCAGTATACAGATGTTCCCGAATCATACTAAGGAAGCAGTATTTTTGAGTTTCAAGTTTTTAAGCAAGATTTTATGTTTAATTTGAGCTTTTAAAAAAAGTTTTTAATTTTTTTTTATACATTTAGGAAAGGGGCTACAGGGTCTACAGGGTCTCACTATTTAGATTGGACTTGTAGCGATCCTCCTGTTTTCAGCCTCCCAAAGTGCTAGGATTACAGGCGTGCACCACCATGCCCAGTCTCAATTGCCATCTCAGCGCGCCCCATAGGCGGGGCCAGCATGGTACGCTGGGCATCGAACCCCGGCCTTTGAGCTCTGCCAAAGCAGGGACTTTATTCCTCTAAGCTATTGGGCTGGCCCTTATTTCTAAGAAAAAAAAAAAAACTTTTTTAAAAGTCTTAATTTAAAATGAAATTTTAAAAAAGTTTATATTTTTAAATTTCAAATGTATAGAAGGAGAAATAAGATATGTAGAATGCATCATGGAGTGGAACTTTTAACAGTATTAAAAAAGAAAGGACACTACTGTGACATTATATAAATTTCAAATGCTTATGAATCAAATCATTGGGGCTTGGTTTTTGTGTTTTGTTCATTTCTTTGCTCTGCTGTGCTGGTGTTTGGATGCAGACCCTTGTACATAGTGAGTGCTCGACGCCTGAGCTGTGTACCTCCGGCAGAATCATATCACTCTTGAAGAGATCATTGCCACGTAATTAGTCTGGCATGCATTTCAAGGGAATAAGTATACCCATGCTGATATTTTTAAGGAAAAGAAAAATGTGATATTTTATTATTTAATTTTTTTCAATAATAATATTTTATTTATAATTTTTTAACGCATTTGATGCATGGTTTCACTATACAGCTCAGACTCATAGTGATCCTCCTGTTTTCAGCCTCCCCAGTGCTGGGATTACAGCAGTGCACCACAATACCCAGTCTCAGTGGTGGGCTCAGCTCACCCAGGGGTGGGGCCAGCATGACCTGTGGAGACAGGGGTTAAACCCTGGTCCCTGTGCTTGACTAAGCAGGTGCTTAGTATGTTGAGCTGTCTCTGCAATCCTAATAGTATTTTATTTATTTATTTTTATGAGCAGAATAGATTTATTAAGAGAAAGAAAGCTTCTGTCTGGGAACAGGGACAGAAGGGGACCCCAGTGGGTTGCCCCCCTAATAGTATTATAAAGGACATTAAAAATCCCTCTTCATGTTGGGGTGATTTGAGAAGTGAAAAATGACTTAATGCATAATAAGTGAGCACCTGTAGCTAAGGCATGGCCTCAGCCCAAAGACCCCACATATTTCCTTCCCTACATCATCAAAGCAATCAGTTACCAGCAGCAGAATTAGATGGCACTTTAGAGAGTACTAAGGAAATACATTTATCCACTCATCTTTTAAAAATTCAGAGACTTTGTAAATGCTAGAATGATGCAGAAGCCCAAAGACAATGCTCTTTGACAAAGTAAAGGTTCAACTTACTCTTTAAAAAGTATTTGCAGAAGAAAGAGTAAGACTAGTCATTTCAAAAGACGAAAAGGGAGTGTCTTGAAGGAAGCAATATAAAGTAGGTGTTCGATTTTTTTCCATTTATTGCTATATGCACAGTGCCTAGAAAAAAATGCCTAGCAAACAGTACTCAGTGCATATTGAAAACGTGATATTTTAATGTTAGTATCTATACTATAGTATGGATGTGCAGCCTTTATTTAGGCATTTTTTTCTGTCACTGAACACTTTTGTTCTCCTTTAACTGTTATAAATAATATTTCTGGTTTTTTCTACTCATATTTTTTACCCAAATAGTTGCTCAGGTCCAAGGAAAGCCTTATAAATCTTGTTTATGCTAAGCATTTCTGAAACCCAGGCTTATCACCTGTGAGTACTTGACTGTGAATATTTGACTCATTTGTAAGACTCTTGTATGTGCTAATGAAATAGTACACAGCCAGTGAGGCTAAAGCAAGGGCCTGAAGCTCTAGCAGGAGGTGATCTATTCCACAGACGTGGCCCAGGGTCCCTAACTCTACTTTTCCATCTCACAGATTAGAATTCATGGGCCCAGAAAGGTGTTATAGGACCATCTCTGGGACAGGGTCCTACGAGAAGACAGGAAGATTTGAAGTGGGCCTCCTGCAAGCCATCATCAGCTTATGATAGGGATGGCGATTTGATGAACATGAGAAGATACTTTGTTTTCTATGTTAGGTGTGCCCAGCAGATCTTTTGGGGGTTCTGTACTATTGCTTGCTGTTTCCGTACTATTCAGAACTTGAGCTCAGAGAGCTCTTCAAAGTCAGTTCAAAGGGCTCATGAGTAGGAAATAGCACGTTTTCAACTATTGTGGTTGGCTGTGTCTGCAGACTGGGGAAGCGGATGCCATGAGCTTGGATGGTGGATTTGTCTACATCGCCAGCCAGTGTGGTCTGGTCCCTGTTATGGCAGAAAACTATGGTAAGAGCAAGCTATATCCTCTATTTTTCTCCTTCAGGCTATGGAGAGAGGATAAGGGAAAATGACAGCCCAGTTCATACTGTGGCCATTCCTTGCTTAATGCCTCCTGCTACGTAGAATCTGGACTCTCACATGGAATCCTCAAAGTCATCTTGTGACCCTGGCATTTGGCACATCCCTAGTGGTGGGGAATGCAATCTCAGAACACTATGAAGTCTGCTAAAACTAACTCCACTGCAGAGAACAGCTAGGATTTCTGGCAGGTCTTCCAGGTTCCAGAACTGTTTTTCCTACTTCTTTGATGCAGAGATTTAAATATAGTTAGCCTAGCCAGGTGAGGTGGCACACGCCTGTAATCCCAGCACTCGGGAGGCTGAGGCAGGAGGATCAATGTGAGTTCGAGACCAGCCTGGGCTACAAAAGTGAGCTGAAGGCCAGCCTGAACTGCATAGTGAGACCCTGTCTCAAAAAGATAAATAAATAAATAAATAAATGTACTTAGCCTGTACCCTATGTAGGCAGAGTGGGAAATTTAAAATTTACAATTTATGTATAAGTTTTAGAGTCCAGCAGCTGAAGATCTTGCATCATTCAGGAAGTCTAGACTTGTTGGAAATTGGTGACGTGGGTAGTTTTATCTGACTCTTTTCATTTTTAATTACTGCATGACAAAGATGTGATTTTTTTTTTCATAGCACTGGGGATTAAACCTAGGGCCCTTGTGCTGAGTAACGTTCTAAGCTCTCCCAACAACCCTAACCTCCTTTTTAATTTTTTGTTTTCTTTGTGGTACTGGTGATAGAACTCAGGACCCTGCACTTGCCACCTAACCTCCCTTTTTAAAATATATTTTGAGACAGGGTCTTGACAAAATTTCCCAGACTGGGTTTGAACTTGTGATCCTATTGCCTGAGCCTCCCTGAGCCTGAGGTTACAGATGTCATCACTAGATGTGATTACAGATGTGTGTCACCAAGTCTGGCTTGATTATTTTTTAAATTGATGTATGTATTTAATGCTTTCTTCATTTTCTTTTCTTTAGAAAACTCTGATTGTAAAGCAGCACCTGAAAAAGGTACGTTGGAAGTTGGTAACCTCAGGAATTAAAAGGAAGAGTCTCATGATTTTGGAGAAATTTTTAGGTCAGCTTTAATTTCACATTGCAAGTAGACAGTGATAGAAAATCTTTTTTAGAAAGCAAAAGCACTGTGAAATCACAGCAAATGGTAATGATGGTTAGTCCTATACACTTGCAATAACTTATAGATAGCATTTCTTATTTAATCCTATAAGGTAGGGCTTGGCATCCTTTAAAGATCATAAGCAGATCCTAGGACTCAGGTAATTTGTACATTGTCTAGCATTAGACCAAATCTAGGGTTTTCTCCCTGTTTCCCACCACCTCAAATTCCAAAAGGCCTGCACATTTTAGGTGAGAGTTAGCACAAGTCAGGAAAACTCATTTGTTTATTCCATATAAGGTTTGGTAGACTGCTTTACAAAGGCAGCTACTTAGGAGCATAAAATGGCTTGACCTCCCAGCAACGGCCAGGCTCAGGAAACCTGAACACCCTGGCTCTTACCTAGGGCTCCAGCCAAGGCTGGACCTGGAAACCTGGGGAGGAGCAGTCTGGAAGTGAGCACTGGAGCCGGGCTCAGGGTCCTACAGGCCACACTGTGGACAGCAGCCACTGGTGCAGTCTGTGCCTGTCCCTTCTGCTGAGTGCAGCCTCCTAGGCTGTCCCCAGCCCTGGCTCAGCTAAGCTCCTTAGCTGCTCTAGAGAGAGCCATTGTATTCTGAGTTGAATAAATTGAAACACTGAAATCATGAGTTGATGTTCCATGCCTCGTTATAAAGAACAGCATGTACTCACTGCTGAAAATAGCAGCTGACTTGTTTTTTATATTTTCCACTTTGCACAACTACTGTATCAAATTATGTTCTACTGGAAAACATCTAGCCTGGTTAATCTCGCTTGTGCACTGGTCTTATACTATTCCATCTCAGTACATGTTAATGTATAAAATGTGAAGCTTACATTGGCTATGGTGTTTTGTACCTATTCCTCTGCCATAGTATGCTGGAGGGTGGAGTATGGATTTTTAACTTCAGTAGCACTGCATTCAGGGAAGGGTTACACATCAGCCACTGCTCTAGTGATAATATATTCTCAGTACTTGGGTTTTTCTATATATTTTATGTTTTTGTCTGACACGTAGAAACACAAAAATTATACAAAAGAATAGCATACCATGTGATATTCCTATTTTGTCTGTAAAGTTTAGGTTAATCTCTTTCTATCAAGTGCCTTGATTTTACCACAGGTATTGCAGAGATCCTCTTGAGACAATAAAAATGATTCAGGACATCTTTGCTGTACTGCAGAGATGCTCCCCTTTGATGGAAGCAGATACTTTGAAGGTTCCAGAGTTATTGACTTCTCTCTTTGTGTCTTTCTTGTAGGGTATTATGCTGTGGCAGTGGTAAAGGCATCAAATCCTGACATCTCCTGGAGTTCTTTGAATGGCAAGAAGTCGTGCCACACCGCGGTAGACAGAACTGCTGGCTGGAACATCCCTTTCGGCCTGATCTACAAAAAAATAAATCACTGCAAACTTGGTGAGTGAATCCTGGGAAGGAGTTACGGCAAGGTCACAGCAGAAAGAAGGGGCCTGTGGGAGAGAGGAGTGGTACAAGCTGCTGAGAGCCCTGGTTCCGCAGGAGTAGCATTTTGTAAGAGCGACTCTTGCGGAAATATCAAAAAAGGATATAAAGGTTGGAGAGGTAGGTAGTTGAGTCAGTCTGATTCATTTTAATTCCAGCTCGTCAGTATACATTTGTTTTTATCTCTTATCAAAAAAACCCAGGTATGTAGTCCAGGATCACTGCTCTGATCCTGATGGTTTCTCCTTTCCATTTCACCATTTCCAGCATGAAGCTTTCACGTTCAAGGTTACCCCATGGTTGCCATGGCATCCACAGTCCAGGCCCCAAGCACCAAGTTAGGGTAAATGAAAGTTTACATCAAACTTTGTCAGCTTTATAAAGGAGCCTTCTATGACCTTTAGCCCACTGTTTGAGCTAATTTCTCATTGCTGAGAACCACAACAGGCTGTAAAGCAGAATGTAATCTTTTTATATGAACATATTCCTACCCCGAATAAATCCAAGGGTTTAGTTTTGTTACTGAAGAACAAAGGTAAATGAATATTGGGCGCACAGTGAGCAATCACTGCCATGGGAATTGTATAGTGTGAATGCGGGTGACCCCTGGTCTTGCAGGGTGTTGGCAGTCATGCCGAGTCACTGCCCCACTCGTGGGCTTCCTCTAGGGGTAGATAACAGCTTATTTGCTTCTTTTCTTTGAATATCTATCAGGTACATGTCTATTCCTACCTCCCTTTAAGCTTCTGGGTGTAAGATACCTACAAATAAATGTTTTGCAAGGATTCTGGTTTTCATTTGCTTCCTATTTCTTCCCTGCCAGTTCCAAGTTTTGGGTAGCCCCTTCAGGAGAGGGAGAGGCTTGTTGGATAGAGATCTCTAAATCGGATTACAAATTCCAGAAAACCCCGTGTATCCAGGGATTAAAGAACACCTCCCTGCCCCACGGTACTCTGGCACCTTAGCTTACCACAAAGCAAAGTGCAGCTGGAGTCACCTCCAGAAATCATGCTGCAACCGGCTCTCTCTCCTTCAGGTTCTTATTCTACAGCAGTGCAGAAGAACATGGCACACAGCAAGCAGTGGGGAATGCATTGGCTGGGGAATGTATTTATTTGAAGAAACAGAGAAAAGCACACATTAGATGAGGGAGCAAGAGGACACTAGGGAAATACCTGGATCTAAAAGCTTATGGAGTGCAAGCAGACAGGGACAGAGAAGATGTGCAAATAGATCTGTCCATGCTTGCTGTGGCTCTGCCAGGCTTTCTGTTGCCAGCAGATTCCATCAGCTGTGTTTGTGCAGCTCCAGTTTTCCTCAAGCCTTATCTTACCTTGCCTTTAGTTTACTTAGTTCAGTTTGTTCAGGTCTTTGCCCTTTGAACCATTATTTTTTGGCTCCCTTGGGCTCCTGACCTCTGCACCATCTCCTGCCCTCCTACACTTTCAGAGCATTGGGCAACAGCTGTACCCCAAGGAAAACTCCCCATCCTCTCATTGAGTTTGTTGACAGTGCAGAGGGGACATCTGAAAACAGGCTGCACGAGCGCAGCAATTTCATTTCTTCTTTCAGGCTAGCGATGATGGTACTCAAAGGAATCCCTTCCATCTTGTGATGATCATGAGCTCCCTTTCCCAACCTCAGTGTTTTTTTTTTTTTTTTTTTTCCCCCGTACCAGGAATTGAACTCAGGACCCTGCGCTTGCCAGGCAAGAGCTTATTCTACTGAGCTATCCCCCTCCACCTCAGTTTTAGGTGGCAAGTCATAGAATGAATTACCATGTTTTAATTCCGAGCCAAGTTATGTTATATGTTAGACAAAAGCCAGCAGTGTTGCCTGATTCAGAAAGAACTGACTTCTGTCTGTCCTCTGCACAGATGAGTTTTTCAGTCAAGGCTGTGCCCCTGGGTCTCCAAAAAATTCCAGTCTCTGCAAACTCTGTATTGGTCCAGGTGTGTGTGCGCCCAATAACAAAGAAGCATATTATGGCTACACAGGGGCTCTCAGGTAAGTCCTTTCCATTTAACATAAATACAATATCTTAGGTTTGACTAGACTTCTTTTAGGAACTACGATGAGATTCTCATATTCTATCTGTTAAATTATGCATGTATTAGGGTAGGATATCTTGCAACGAAACATAGAGCCATGAAAGGGGCACCCAGGCTCCTCCAGGACACTGCCAGCATGGCTATCATAGATCAAAGAGAATGATATATGGCAGAGATGAGCAATTCTCAACTGAGTACAAGTTTTCTCCAGGGAACACTAACAGGGTCTAGTGGTGTATTCCATTGTGACCACACTGGGCATGCAGAGTGTTGGGATTGCATTAGAAGCAGCTAAACCTTCTACAATATATAGCATAAGACTGTACAGCAAAGAATTATCGAGCTCCAAATGTCACACGTGCCAAAGGAATAAACCAATAGAGTTTAATAAACACTGAGTCAGCAGTTTAGTTGGGTAACCTAAAACCAGTCTCATCTGGAAGTACCGACTAATGAAAGTCATGACTTCTAATTTCCTCACTACAGTTGTACATTATGTCTATAATTGTTAGGGAGACACCTATGTAGCCTATGACATTACTTCTTAGTTACCCTTTC
This sequence comes from Myocastor coypus, assembly GCA_004027025.1. Classification (NCBI taxonomy): domain Eukaryota; kingdom Metazoa; phylum Chordata; class Mammalia; order Rodentia; family Myocastoridae; genus Myocastor; species Myocastor coypus. Next base: position 6,952 of record PVJA010017178.1, on the reverse strand, counting down.
CACTGTGGGCCTTCTGTTATCTGGTAATTCCCAAATCCACGAATACACAATGCTTGTGGTGTTGTAACTGAACTTCTCAGTAGTGAAGATCCTCTCTATTTTCTAGTTTGATTAGCCTTGTATTTTAGAGTAAGTACAATCCACACTGCACATCTTTTTAATCATACAAAAGATTGTCTTGGTTTCATAGGGATTTAAAAGGTTGAGGAAGACTGAAAATGTCCCTTTTTGATCTTTTCCTTGTCTCTTTTTTAGTGAGGACATGTTTCAGATTACAGATCAAGAAAAAAGGCTCAACTTTTGCTTACACGTCTAAAGCCTTCCTTTCATAAAAATGTCTTATGAAACCTAGCTATAGGATAAAATATATCAAACTGATAGACTCTGAACTCTAAAGAAAATGAAATGCATTCAGTGTATGACACAACAGGCATTTGCCTTTTTCAGCTAGTTTTCCCCAAGACTCTTGAACTGCTGCAGGAAGAGGCAAATTATTTTTTGTGAAGCAAGGGGGCTACTGTAAGCTGAGGGCCTACTCTATAAAAATCTGGTCTGCCTAGGTCATGCAGAAGAGCCTTATGCAGATGCGGAAAGACACCCTCCACCAGTGTATGTGTGAAGTCTACTTTTAAAGGAGTGCAGTTAAAAGGAGTAATGGATCCGTGGGATCAAGAGAGTTCATTTTGTTTGTATTTCTTTTCTGAAACTTCTTAGAGACTTGTGGCTCAGATCTGTGTACCTCATCCAAAAACATGCAGACTGTAGACAAGCAGAGACAAGTGCTTTTATAGCAAGGGAGCCATATTCTCTGAATTTCTCAAACAAAAGCAAAACAAAATACCAAAAAACAACAACAAAAAGGAACGCCTTACAAGTTCCTTGAATATAACATTCTTTTCTGAGGGGACAAAGGAACAAACAAATTTTTGATGGAGTTGTAATCTTTCATAAATGTTACACAGATATTTGCATGTTTCAAAAAGCTGAGTAGCTTTCCATTCACATCTTATATGCTTCCTGGTGGATGATCACCTCACTGGAAAACAGATTTTCTGCTGTCTCTGTTGATATTAGAAAAGGATGTAAGCTACTGGAGAAGTTGTGTAAAAAATTATGATTTAGCTTGTGGAACTGAGATTGTATAAATGCACAACAATTTAGAGCCTTTATTTTTCTTTGTTTCTTATGTTGCTTAAGTGATAGGCCAGAAGCCACAACTGCTGCTATTAAGTGGCCGGCTTAGATTTACAAGGTCGCCCTTTGAATAACATGTGCATCAGTCTGATTTCCTCTGTTCTCTCTCCCCATCTGGACCTCTGCAGGTGTCTGGTTGAAAAAGGAGATGTGGCCTTCGTGAGGCACCAGACAGTCGAACAGAACACTGATGGTATGTGCACATGTTCTTGTGCCCTGGTGACACCCAGGTCCACAGGGTTCGCTGGCATTTAGGGGTGGTTTTGTAGAAGAATAGCACATTGTTGGCCTTCAAAGGTCTGTTAATTTTTTTTCTTTGTCTTTTTGAGACAGAGTCTTGCTATGCAGCTCAGGCTGGTCTTGAGCTCAATTTTGTAGCCCAGACTGGTCTTGAACTCGCACTGATCTTCCTGCCTCAGCCTCCCAAGTGCTGAGATTACAGGCATGCACTACCATACCTGGCTAAAGCTCTGTTAATATTAATGTTTCTGCTGTCTCTGTTAATGTTAGAAAAGGATGTAATCTTATTCAGTGTGTTCTGTCAAGAGAGAAATAGTCAGCTGGTTGTGAAGGATGACCAGGCCCATAGAGCCCCCAAAAGCCCCAAATCCTCCCTCACCAGGTGCAGATGTGGTACCTGCACCTAAGTACTTCTGTGCCAATTTCTCAAGAAAAGACATTCTCTTACGTACCTATAGTACGAGATTAGGAAATCTTATAGTACATAGATTAATGTTATGCAGTACATATTCAAGTGTTTTCAGTCATCCCAGTGATGACCTTTACAGCTTTGCTTTCCCTTTCTCTGAAACCTAGGATGTAGCTCAATAATGGAGCTCTTAGTCTACATTGACAAGGCTCTGTCTGTGACCCAGCACCAATGTGTGTGTGTGTGTTTGTATTCATATATACACATAAATATATTATTCTATTATATTAATTATATATTTCCTGGTTCTGTCTACTGAGGTCTAGAGGCAGTAGCATACTAATAGAAATGAGTACCAAGATACTGACTCTAAATACTATTCTCTGCAAAAAGGAACCAGGAATCCTTGGAAAATGGGCTAATTTCAAGGTTAGGCAGAAAACAAATACATGGCGAGTTTCTCCCATTGAAATGTTCAAAGTCTGCTAGGCAATGTGAAAATACACAGGAGGCCAGTTTGAAGGACCTCCTACTGCCAAGTCTGGGAATTCAGAACATTAGAATAAGGACAGCGGGCTGGTGAGATAGCTCAGCAGACTAAATACCAGCTTAGGCAAGCACAGGGACCCGAGTTTGATGACCAGCACCACATGCCACACCAGCCCTGCCCCTGGGCATGCTCGGCCAGCCACCAGGTCTGGGTGTGGTGGCCCAGAACTATAATCTCGGCACCAGGGAGGCTGAAACAGGAGGCTCACTGTGAGTCTGAACTGTGCCGTGAGACTCTGTACCAAATATATAACAAAATAAAATAAGGGTAGCGTAAAGGCTAATAACTGATAGGGCAAGCAAAGAAGGGCAAGCTCTTCCTCATCAGAAAATGCTAAGTCAATGAATTAGGTAAAATAGCAAAGTTAGAAGACTTTTGTGTGGCAACCAATATGATGATAATCAATTCAGAGAAGCATCACCAGTGGGAGCTGGTTGGCAGTGAAAGTCGGGGAAGCTTTGACATTAAAACAAAACAAAACAAAACAAAACAAAACAAAGCACGTTACTAGTATTATAGCACTAGTCACAGTCTATGACACATTTTGGCTGCAGAACATCACTGGAATCTTTTCCTCCCCTCGTGCGTATCACCATCACCTAGGACAGCACATGGCACACAGCAGCTGCTAGGAATTTATCTGACACAGTACTAGGTTGACTAACTTTTCTTTTTTCCCTTGCATTATTTTTGCTTTTCCCTTAAGGGCTTTCCTTCTTTCTGCTTCAGTATGTTTCCCCAACCTTGGTTCTATATCACCCTTGATTGCTGTATTCTGAGTACTCCTTCCCCCATGCCTGGGCCTTTATTCTCCATTCTTTGCAAGGACTCCAAGATCTTTATTGCCTAAATAGAATGTAGGTAGTAGGCTTGATTGCTCATCCATTCCAGTATATCCATCTATTCTCCTAGGTGACATTTTAATAACAATTATAAGTATGTAATATCATGTAGACTCTTACGGGGATAGATGCATATATAACAACGCATGAGCCAGGCGTGGTAGCGCACACCTGTAATCCCAGCACTCGGGAGGCTGAGGCAGGATCCGTGCGAGTTCGAGACCAGCCTGGGCTACAACAGTGAGCTCAAGGCCAGCCCGAGCTGCATAGCGAGACCCTGTCTCAAAAAGACAAAAAACAAACAAACAAACAAACAAACAAACAAAAAAAACAAGGCATGGATGGAAGCGTGCAAATGCAATGTCAAAGGTTAACATTCTAGAAGTGAGTAGGATATGGGGAGTATAGGAAAGGAGGAATTTTAGTTTATATGTAAATGTATTAACATTTTGTGGGAACAATGTCATATACTGTTCAATTAAAGAAATGTAATGAAAACATGAATAAAGTAAAAAAAATTAATTTTTTGCATTAAGTAGGAATGAAACTTGGAAAACATGTTTGATATTCATCTTAGCTGAGTTTTTTTTTTTTAAACAAAGAGAATATAGAAAAGACAAAGCAGAAGGACATGGAATTATGCAGTAGAAAGCTATAGAGATTGGACCAGAGTATCAAATCTCACCTCGCAGCTTACTAGCTGTGCTATCTTAGGTATGATTTAGCCTCTTTGTGCCTCAGTTTTTTCATTTCTAAAATAGGAATATAATACTTAAACCTATTTCTCAGTGTGAGTGTTATTATTTGAGTGACATCTGCGGTAGGAAGTTTGTGGACATGTGTGAGCATGTACACATTTTCACTTGGAACTAAAATGAAGGTGTCAGATTGAAGACGCTGATGCAGATTCCAAAAGTGTCCTCTGAGAGATGTCCTTCCATGTGCAGACACCAGGTTACAGTACGGAGATGGATGCACTTGGCTTAGAGCCTTAAGGTCTTTCTACGTGGGAGTGGAGAGTCCAGTAGGCTTTGGAGTTTAATAGAAAGGAAGGTCATTTTGAGTAATAGCTACAGAATGCAGTTTATTCTTCCCTGTCCAGGCAGGAGAGATCAGCCGAGGTCATCCCCAGCAATGGCTGGTGTGAGTTTAGCATCACTTTATACCTCATGTGAGTATCCCTTCTTTTCCACATTGCGTAAAACCAATATGTGTCCTTTTGCCACTTCAGTGGCCAAAGGCCCAGATTCTGCGCACACCAGTGGATTTGCCACAGTCCTGCAGTATCCGAGCCCATCTCCTCTGGCTGATCCCTTTTCTTTCATTCTCTACCTAGGAAACAACCCTGATGCATGGGCCAGCAAACTTAAGAAGGACGACTTCCAGCTGCTGTGCCTTGATGACACTAGGAAGTCTGTGGACATGTATGAGACATGCCACCTGGCTCGAGCTCCGAATCATGCTGTGGTCACGCGGAAAGATAAAGCAGAATTTGTTCGCAAAGTGTTAGCAGAACAGCAGGTATGTGTGGACCAGCCAGGGCCTCCCACCCTTCATTCCTACATGGGTGTAGGTTACTGGGGGGAGCTCACAGCTAAGTACAGCCTTCAATCCAGTATTCTTTTCTGAAAATGTAGTAGAAGGCTATAGAGACTGGACCAGAATATCTGGGTTCAAATATCACCTCGCAGCTTTCTTGTTGTGCTATCTTAGGTATGATTTAGCCTCTTTGTGTCTCAGTTTTTTCATCTACAAAATGGGAATAATAACCTATTTCTCAGTTAATATGGTAATTAAACAAACAAATGCACACGAAGGGTATGAGACAACATGTGGCCTACAGCAAGTGCTCAAAATGCCTTAGCTATGTAGTTAGAACAGAGTCTCTCAGGCCTGACTCTGCTTCTGTATCTTGGTCACTGGAAAGAAGTCCCTCCCAGATCTCTGAGCCCTCGGGACCAGGAATCTGGCTTCTGGCTCCTTGACTTTGCTCAGGGATATGATTATTTTTCCCAGCTCTGTCCTTGTTCAAAACGAAGAAGACTGGTCCTGTTTCCTAGCAATCCTTGATAGCAGCCTTGAAATGTGGATTTCTGTTTCTTGCCAAGGCAGACTGAGCAGTGCTCTCAATAGGCAGGGATTTTGTTTTGTTTTGTTTTGTTTTTTGTCTTTTTGAAACAAGGTCTCACTATGCAGCTCAGGCTGACCTTGAGTTCACTTTGCAGGGCCAAGCTGGTCTCAAACTCACAACGATCTTCCTGCCTCAGCCTCCTGAGTGTTGGAATTACAGGCATGGGCCAGCAAGCCCACTCTCAGTAGTCTGAAAAAAAAATGAACCCTATGCTTGGAGGGCCTGCTCTCTGGTGAGAACCACCAGGTGTAGTAGGGGAAAATGGCTGCTCAAGAATTCGAGTCCTAGACATCTTTGTACACACAAACATCACTGCTCTCTTCAGTATGACTTTTATCTGTTGGCTCACCATGAGCTTTCTTTAAAAATTAAGACAGTATATCTTCAGCAGTTTTTTTAATGCACACAATGATAACACTGATACAAGGAGAAAATGATCTCAGTGGATGACCTCCAAATGATATAGGGGAAAAATGAAACTCCCAACCTGAAAGGTACCTCGGATGAGTTCATGTTCTGTAAAATCCACGAAAGAATTCTAGGAACAAACAGAGGTTATTAGCAGAATATATTTATTGGGGGAAAGAAAGCTTCTGTCTAAGAGAGGGGCAGGAGGGGGACCAAAAGGGTGGTCCTGGGGAAGCTGTCTCTTCCAGGGACTTTTATAGAGTAAAACTATCCAGTGGAGCGGGTCTAAGGTGTTGGAGAACATGGGAACTCAGGTGGGCATGAGGTGGGACAAAATTATGTTCAACCAATGAGATTACAAGCACCATTGCTTAGGTAAAATTGATTATATCCAGGGTCACATGGGGAATTGAGTCACATAGCAAGCATGAATATAGGACAGGCTCTCTTCCTGTTGGGGGTTGCGTTAGTGACTCCTTTGGGCTCTCTTGAGGTGATTGATAACTATTTAGAATATCAATCCCTGATGCACGTTCCTAGGGAAGTACATGGCTGTATTAGTTTCCTCTTTTGTCTTGAGGTCTGGCCCACACAAGAGTTTCTGTCCCTTCCAAGTTGCAAAGTCGCCTTGTCTTGCATATTGTCCCCTTGAGGCCTGGCCCTGTCTGACTGCTTACAATATTTCTATCTAATTCAGCTGCCTACAACAACATGAGCATTTAATGAACTTTCATCATTTCATCTACAACCTTAGGAGTCCAGGAGAAGTCTAGTGGCTGGTCTAAGACAGGATTTGAAAGGCAGCCAAATGTGAACTACTTCTGTAACTTTTGGCAACCACCTTTGCTATTCCTCAGGGAAGGCTCCTAGTTAATGTCTTCTTTGGCAATAATATCCAAAGGGACACGTTACTATCCTCGTACTTCCTATAAGCAGCCCCCAAGGAAAAGGGCAGTGAAGGAGTTAAGGCTTTGTTTTGGACAATTTCTTTTGTGTGCATCTTGGTATGATTTTATTAAAATTTTTTGTGCAAAAGTTTCCTTTTTTTGGAAATGTGCTATACTTTGAACTGAATTCAGAAATTTAAAATCTTTAAATATTTATTCCGTATCCCTTTCTACTTTGAGAATTATGCCAATTTTTTTTTTTTTTTTTTTTTTTTTTTTTTTTTTTTTTTT
>PVJA010017177.1:0-42092 GCA_004027025.1 Myocastor coypus | reverse complement strand
CCCCTCTCCTCTCTCCTCCCCCCTCCTCTCCCTTCCCCTCTCCTCTCTCCTTCCCTCCTCTCCTCTCCCCTCCCCTCTCTTCCCCTCTCCTCTCATTTCTTCCTCTGCACTTTTCTCTCCTCTCTTCTCTTTTTCTCACTCCTCTGCCCACAATAACTCTTGGTGATCTTATTCACCCTTAGGCCTTAAAATCTAGCTGTGTATCATTAGATTTACAGACTCTGAGTCCCACATGTCAGCCCTGTGCTCAGCTAGCACTCTACTGTCTCACAGCGACACATGCACTCTGTCCACAAGGGGAACTCTTCATGCTTCCCTGCACCACCCCCTACACCTGCTGCCACTCTTACCCACTGCGCCTCAGCTGATGGATAGTTCTACCTTCTGCTTCTTCTTTCCCCTCACAGTCAACACCAAGAAGGCTTCAGACCCTGCTATCAAATGTAACCTGAATCTGACGGTTTCTTATCACTTCTACTGCCACTCCCCACTCCTGACTGAACTACCGAATTTTTGAAATTCACTGAGTGTCTCTGCTTCTTCCTTTGTCCTCTTAGATTTCTTCCCTAGCATAGCAGGCAGAACAATCTCTTGAAAGGAAGTCAGATCATATCGCTCTCTGCTCAGATACCTGCAGGGGCTTTGCTTCAGACTTAAAGCAAAAGCCAAGTTCTTATGTAGGAAACTCTTCCTGGTCCTTGTCTTAGTCTAGGAAGTTTATGTTTGTAACCCTGTGGATAAATTATTGGAATCTCATCAAGTTAATCCCAATCTGCCACTTCCAGTGCAAACCACAGTAACAATGAAGTTACTAAGGCATATTTACAGTTGTGGGGAGCCAAGGGGTCCTAAGGCCAGCCACAGTGATGGCTATCCAGAACAAAGGTTCAAAAAAGATTTTGAGCCAGTTCTAAACCTGGGCTTTTGTTTTTGTTTTTGTACAGGATCTATAGGGTCTCACTATGTAGATCAGACTGGTAGCAATTCTCCTGTTTTCAGCCTCCCAAGTGCTGGGATTACAGGTGTGAGCCACCACACTCAGTCTCACTTGCTGTCTCATCATGCCCCGGGGGCCAGGCTGGCACAGCATGCCATGGATGGAGTCCTGGCCCCTGCCCCCTGCCTAGGCAGGTGCTTTAGTCTGCTGAGCTATTTGGCCGGCTCCAAAATCCAGGTTTTATTTAGTCCTCAGTGGCTTGAGGATGAATAACTCAGAATTGCAGGAAATAGGTGTGTACTGTGAGCTGGACTAGGTAGGAGGCCTGCATTTAACTTTGTCATATGCAGAGAGAAGGATATACAGAAAAAGGAATTTGCATCATACTATTGAAATAGTATCTAATGTCCGGGGGTCTGGTGCTTCAGCTCTGATGTATAGTCTTTCAAGCCCCAGGAAGTCATGGCCTCTGTCTCCAAGCTGGATCCCAGCCAACCACATGGGCCATTAGCTCTTTGTTCTGTCTCCACCCGGCTCATATTAAAGAGCAGCAGGTGTGGGTTATCAGGGAAACACGCATGCCATCTTCAAAGACTACCACCAGCACCTCAGCTGGACCAATATGTACTGCTTAATGCCATTTGAGGAGATAAGGCTAAGGCCTAGCCTGCTCTGTACCTATCAATACATGGAAATGGCCTCAGGCACAGCCAGAGTGGAGACAAGCACCCTTCTCTCAAGGAGAGTCGCCCAGGCGGTCCTGCACACTCACCACTGTCCAAGGGACTTCAGGCTGTCTGACTCTGTTACCTTCCTGAGCTCCTCTTCTACTCTTCCCTTCTATATTGCTCTTTCCAAGCAAGTGCTCTCCTTACTGTGCCTCTAGTACACAACCTTGCTTCTGACCAAGAGATCTTATTGGGTCTATGGTGTCTGGAATATCCTGGTTCCACGCATTCTCTCGGTTGGCTCATTTCTTTTAAGTCATTGCCTGAATCTCATCTCAATAAGCCCAACTTGAAGTCCCTAATTATTCTATACCTGACCTCCTCCCACTACTGATATATGTTGCCTTACAATTTTAGAACATAGATCATCTTATAATAGGTATCTGAGTTATTTTCCTCTGTTTATTGCTTGTTGCCTTTCTCCCCAGGCTGACACGGGAACTCCACAGGTGGGGATCTTGCTTGTTAGTGTTGAATGCTGGGGACCCAGAAGAGTGCTTCTGTGGAAAGCCAGTCAGTATCAGGTCATTGTGGAAAGAATGAGTGCTTGCATAGATCACTAATAAAAGCTCAAGAGATGTGTTATGTATTTGAGTTAAGGTCACTCACACACAAAAATGAGTGCAGAAAATAATTAAATTCAATGACTAAATAATTCATAGAAAAAAAATAAACAGCCTAACATTTGACTTCTTAAGAAAACCAGTAAGCATTCTGTCTTAGTTACTCTTCTCTCATTGCTGGGACAAACACTTGACACTCAAAATGAGGGAAGGAAAGGTTTATTTAGCTCACAGTTACTGGAGGTTTCAGTCCATATTCAGCTGGCTCCAAAGCAGACTGGCACATGGCAGAGGGCAGCCTTCCATGGCTGCAACTGAGAGCAAGAGCGCACTGAAAGAGAGCTAGCAGCTGCTCAAGCAGCTAACTTCTCTTCCCACCTTACACTGAAATGCAGATTACCTGCCCCAGGGGAGAGGCAGCACCCATTTCCACAATCATCAATTAGGAATTCCAGAAGCCACCCCATGACAGCATAAGGCTTTGGGGGGACACCTGTGCACAAACCATAACACAATCCAAATGAAACAACACACTTTGAAGTGTTACTATTTATAACATTCTAACTGGAACGACAGGGTGACCAGTGGGGTGCTGCAAAATGTGAGAATTGCAACCTTTCTGCCTAATTGTCACAATCTGATTGTGATCATACATTCTCGTTCCCTGCATTCTAAATATTTAGTATATGGTAACACTTATTAATATTACTCTGATTTTTATTCCACAGTTTAGGAAATGCTGTTATAAAATAGCAGACTGACACAAAAGCCAGATTTTGCATATACACAACTGAGATACAACAAGCAAATTATACCCTACAGTTTTCAGATTACTTTCAATTATATTTTTATTTGATGCTGTTTCAGGTAATTAAGAATTGACTACATAAAATATAAAGGAATATCTGAAAGCTCATTAAAGGCAGTATTTTTCCCAATAGAATTAAATTTTATGATGTTCTGTTAAGATTGGTCATATAGGTTTTTGAAATCAGAAAAGCATCTTCAGGCCCTTCTAAACTTTACATTATACTCCAGACTATGAAAATCACATTTCAAGTAAAGGTCACTCGCATTGAGTTTGTACAACAAAGTAGGCAAATGTTGAAGGTATTTGTTTTGGGGTTACTTTTTCCAAAGTGTCTATCTGCAGAGAGCAGATGGAACCTTTGTTCAGGGCTTGTGACCCATGATTCACTGGGGAAGGGAAATCAAAAAAAGACCACGTGGTATGAAAGTAACCTAAAAAAGGGTAATAACAAAGACACATATTTCAATAATAAGAACTGAACGCCTTCTATCATGAGGCCACTTATCAGTGCCACAATGAGAGTGATAGCCCCTAGGTAGGAATTGGAGAGGACTGAGAGAGACGGAGGACAGAACATAGAAGTTGCAAAATGCTGCACTTAGAGTATGGGGACAGATTCTGAGGAACAAAGAGACAGCAACAATTACAGACTTGGCTCTAGCAAGTGAAAAGTGCTTTAATCTCTTCATTCTTTTATAAAAATTTCAAGTTTAGATTTTATAATTTTATTTTTTACCATTTAGAGGAGGAAATACATTTCTCTCCCTCAAAAGCAAAATATTTATATTTTATAGGTCAAGAAAACATTACATTGTATGGCTCTGTTGTCATTTTTCTTTCCTTTGTGATACTGTGGGTTGAACCCAAAACCTTCACACTGAGCTACATCACCAGCTCTTTATTATACTGTTCTGAGAAAGGGCCTTGCTAAGTTGCTGACTTCTCAGGCTTGGCTTGAACTTGTATTCTTCCTGCCTCAGACTTCCAGAGTGCTAGGATTATAGGTGGTGCCAACATGCCCAGCCCATCACTCCGCTTTTTGGGGTGTTAGACTGTGTCTTGGTTTTAAGCTGAAGCCTAAAATTATCTCTTGCTTCTTGATCTAAAATTGTTTCTTACTGCTTGATCTAGTGGTTAAATGGGTATTGGCTCTGAGTCTAAGATCCTCATCCTAAAACAAATGGAGGTGTCTCGGTTACTCTTCTCTCATTGCTGGAACAAAATATCCAACACCTCAAATTAAGGAAGGAAAGGTTTATTTAGCTCGGTTTGTGGAGGTTTCGTTCCATGCTCAGCTGGCTCCAAGGCAGTGCCACATAGCAGAGAGCAGCAGTTCATGGCAGTAGAAAACAGAAAAGAGCAAAGGGAGGGGCAGGGAAGGGCAGCAGCCACAGCGGCAAGCCTCGCTCCTTTCCTTCTGCCACCTTCAGGCTCTCTGCCCCAAGGTGGATGCAGCACTCACACCCATAATCCCAGCCTTGGGTCACAAATTAATCACAAATTCTAGGATCCTCCCCAATGACTGCATGAGGCTTTGAGGGGACACCTAGATACAAACCATAACAGGAGATGGCTTATTAGTTTGGTTAATTGTGGTGAAAAAAAATGACTTAGTTGTTTGGAATTGTGTAGGCAAAGAAGAGGTTGGCTAACTTAAGAGCGCCGTCTGCTAGTGTTGTTGCTGGCCACTCAGCCTTATCTCACCAGCCTCAGAGGCCACAGGGTCAGCCTTCAGTCCCCAGCTAGCAATTTGCAAACCACGGATGTGATCCCTGGTTGTCTGACTTACTTATTCTTTTGGTGATCTTTGTGAATTTAGGATTACAGAGCGAGTGGAGGCGGGGTTGTTTTCTTGCAGCGCTTGCTGAATTTATCCAGTGAATATTTATTGAGCCTCTGCTGTGTCCCAGATGCTGAGCTAGGCTTTACAAATACACCAAAAAACAAAGTGAACAGGAATGAGCAGAAGAGAAATGATTGCCAAGACTCAGAAAGTAGACCTGGGCCTTGGGCTTCCAGAGAAAAAGAAGGAGGAGGTAGTCAAAGAATCAGAGACTCAGTATGCAGTTGTAAATAGTGGGAATTATTTTGTTGATAATTCTCCTGTAAGGGCCTCATGCCCCTCTAGGACTATAAGCCAAGAGCACATGTCCCATATACCCTTGGTGAAGAAAAAAAGAAGAAGAAAAAGACAGGCCATAGCACCTTTTATGAGGAGCTCCCAGAATCTGAGCCCATGTCACAAGCCAGACAGACAGAGAAGTCACCCAGCCCCAGGAAGCAGGCCTTTGACCATTCAGAGTCCTTCAGTGGGTAGAAAAAGAAGAAGAAGAAGATCTTGCCTTTGTCCGCATCGGGGGCTGAGAAGTAAAGACCTCCCCTGATCCTATCTGAGTGAGGTGGCAACCAGAGTTAGCAAGAAGCCCAGAAAGCACAAGAAGGAAAGAAAGGACCAGGATACCAGAGCCTGCTCCATCCAGGACCCTTGGCTGTGTGAGGCAGGAGATGCTATGTATGAATGCACAGTAGAAAAGGAGGCTAAGAAAAAGGAAGAAAAGCCAGTTGTTGAGCCAGCTCAGAAAAAAAAGAAAAAGAAGGAAGATAGCTCAGTAAGAGCAGACCCTTGGAAGAAGGAGCCAGGTACAGACCTGGAGGTGGTCATGAAGAAGAAAGGCAACACGGATGAGGCGCACACAAGACCAGGTGAGGCAGAAGGCCTTGCAAGAAGAGACTGATCAGGAGTCAGTCAGGCCGCACAGAAGCATCTGAGCCCAGAAAGTAGATGGGAACCCACTTTAGCCAGTGGAATACTGTAGATGTGGAAAACAAGGAACAGAAGCTGAAATTTCTCAAACTTATGAGTGGCTTTAAGAACCTGTCCCCTTTGGTCAGCCGCTCCCCTTGTGTGAAAGGCCCAACATGGCCCTCAGCAAGGCTGCAGCTGACACCCTGCAACAGAAAGTGCAGCAGAATTATGACTGGGCCATGAGCTAGAAGGACAACTGGGGTGCCGGATTTGGGTTCTCAGCCACCCCCAGCAGAGTATTCTACATCGACAAGAATGCATCTGGGTCTGTCAGGTTGGAAGACTAAATGCTAATGCCTTCTGCCCAGACAGCTCAGATGGCTTTTCTGTTTTGCACATGAAAGCCACCTAGCAGCTCTTTAGGACAGAATACCTGTGGATACCTGTGGACAGACTGGGCCGCTGTTGTCCTGGGGGCTAAAGCACATTTTTTTCTGTTAAGCCTTCCATTGCTGTGGTGACATGGGCATGTGAATAATGGTAGCTGACAACTGGCATTTGTTGGGGGTATAATGAGGCCCAGGCACTTACTATTTTTTGCATTAATATATGTAATCATCATCATGAAGTGGGAATGAGTAATAAAATTGCCTAGAACCACCCAGTGTTGAGTGTCGTGTGTTGCAAGGTTGTACCCTAAGCTGTAAGTCACTAATCATTGTGAAAGTCTCTTTTAGGGACTTTCACCCAGGGTTGAGGATTAAATGATGGAGAAAACAAAACAAAACAAAAAGATGACAGAGCCCACCTTTGTGCTATCAGAGATAGAGCACTCAAGAGAACAATATGTGTTACAGAAGTCCTTTCCGAGTCTTAAGTCTGCAGAGTATGGCTGCATATGACCTTAATATGTAACAGTTGCTCTGAGAGAGAAGGAATGAAAGAGAAGAACGGTTGGATTGTCTACATGTGTTTTATTAAATGCTCTGTTGTTCTGATTTCTATCCTAGTATCGAAAGAGGTATAAAGTGTTCTTCAGGTAACAAGTCCTGCCACTGATTATGCAAAATAAACAGTATCTGAGATCTGAAACCTGGATTATATGCCAGTCTCACTCTAGAGATCTGGTTACAAGGAAAAACACTAATGAAAACTATTATCATTCTTTGGAGGTGTGAAGAGACGTGAGTTTATGTCACAAGCAGTCAGTTCTTTAGCTGGATGCATGTGATGTGTCAAATTGTGCCCCCTCTGAATGATTAAAAGATCCAGTTCCTGGCATGTGTGACTGCGACCTGTTTGGAAACAGGACCCTTGCAGATGCAGTCAGGTTCATATAAGGTCACTAGGATAGGCACAGATCCGGCTGGGACCCTCCTAAGGGGAAATTTGAACTTGGATGCACAGAGAGGGTGCTACTTGGCCACGGAGGCATGCCTGCCAAGGAAGCCTGAAGTGCAGCGGCTGCCATAAGAAGTTGGGAAGAGGCAAGGAACAATTCTCCTTGGGTTTCAGAGGGCACAGAGCCTCGCTGGTTCCTTTATTCAGACTCAGAACTGTAAAACAATCTGTGTTTGTCATTATAAGTCATCCAGTCCGTGGTACTTGGAATATTTGTACTGGGAAACTAATATCACACATGTCCTAAAAAAGACAGTTCAGCCCATAATAATTTAAGTCAACTCACTCCTTAAAGCAATGAGAATCATCATATTTAGTTACCAGAGTCTAGTTCTCCAGATGCCCACAGCATCTTTAATAACCTAGCACTAGTTGATGGTGCTCATCTATACCAAATGACAAAGCGTTTTCTAGCATTCACATCACAAAGAACTGGCTTTTAGATGTCTTAAGGTCTTTAGGAAGGGAAGGTTGCAGAACACAGCAAAGCTGTGGGAATTTGTTTAAACTTTAAGAAAGGCGGACCTGGGCACAGGAAGCAGAGAAGATAGCAAAGGCGGCCCTGCTCCTTGAAACCAAGGGTGGAGATGTGATTTGTCTCACCAGGAACTGGACTGAGAGGGAAGATAGATAGCATTTCTTGACTGCAGAAAGTAGGGGACTGAATATGTTTTTGGCATAGCATCAGTAGAAAGCCTCTTGGGTAGAATCATTGTGTTTGCATATGTAGTTGGTAGGTATCTCAGTAACTTTTCTCTCATTGCTGGGACAAAATATCCAACACCTAAAATTAAGGAAGTAAAGGTTTATTTCACTCACAGTTTGTAGAGGTTTCAGTGCATGCTCACCTGGTGTAAGGCAGAGGGCAGCAGTTCATGGTGACAGAGGTGGCAGAAAATGGCAAAAGCGCAAACAGCAAAAAGGCAGGAGTAGTGGCTGTAGCAGAGGCAGAGGCAAGACTTTGTCCCTTCCTTACACTGTATCCAGGCTATCTGTCCCAGGGTGAGTGTAGCACTCACACCCATAATCCCAGCAGCACTCAATTCCATAATCTCAGCATTGGATCAAGAATTAATCACAAGCTCCAGAAGCTGCCTCCATGACTGTATGAGGCTTTGGGGGGACACTTATGCACAAACTATAGTAGTAGACAAGGCATGTTCCCAAGGAAGGCACAATTTAAGGAGGTATTAATTGAACTTCACAGTCATTCAGGGTGTGTGGAGTTAGCCTGTGGGACTGGACAATTGTGAGCAGCCCCATGGGTCTCTGCTGTGCGATGGTGCTTATGATGCTTTGGGATGCAGTCCTTGAGGACAGTGTGGGCCAGGCAGTGTGGGGGCTGAGGAAGCCTGGAGCAGACAACACCAGCACCGCCACCCAGCTCTACAGAGCTTATATGGCCTCCTTATGGCCACTCTATGGACCAGGGTGGCATAAAACTCATCAGAAAGTGGGCACAGTGTTGCCATATTGGAGCATGAGTGTCTGAGGTTCCCCCACAGCTCAGCAGCTGAAGAGAATAGGATTCAGAGCACAATGTTTAGGATAGCCACTGTGAGGCTGAGGCCCTTCCCATGTGTGCCCCAATTCAGTTTGTTCTTTGTCCTAAGTCCTTCTGAGAGTCAAATGCAATGCTGCATATAAAATTGCTGTGCTTTAGAAATGTTATGACGTGCTGTGCAGATGCCACACAAGGAGTACATGTCCTTGAACATCTGAGAGCTGAAAGCCATTGGTCAGTGCAGACCTCTGCCCATCTACCTTCTGCCAGGCTAGCTCAGCTTACACTCTGTCCCATAATATCAGTATGGTCTTTACCACATCGTATCTACTGGATGCTCCCACTAAATGCAAAATCCCTTGCTGATGAGAGCTGGAGCCTTTCGTTCCTGTGTTCTTAGAGCCTAGGAGTGATCTATACCCTATGGGGCAGTAGGTACAAAACACCAATGTGTTGAGTGAGTGAAAGAATGGACCCCAGGGCTGCCTTAGGCACCTAAGAGTCCAAGGTAAACCTAAATATGAGCCTTATTAGTTTCTAACTAGACATCCCTCAACCACCCCAAACCTCAAGTGCTCACTGGTGGGGCCTTTGAGAAGTGATTGGGCTGGGGTGGGGAGACATGGCGCTCATCATCAGATTCATCCTTGGAAGAGTTTAGAGCTAAATGTTGAGAGATGGAGCCTGGTCCAAGAGACCTAAAGGGCACAACTTCTCCCCTGTCCTCCCTTCCTGCTCTGCTTCCTGTCCGCCATTCCCTGAGCAGCTCTCCTCCGCCAGGCCCCTCTGCCACCACAGTCTGCCTCAGAGCAGTCAACCATGGATTTAAATGTGAGCCAAAACAGACTCTTCTCCTCTGATGTGTTGCTGTCCAGTATTGTGTCTCAGCAACAAACAGTAACTAAGAGAATTGCTTCCTGTGTGGAACTTGGAGCCTGATAGAGTAGGTGAGCAACTCTGATTTCTCTCACAATGGTTGCTTTGAGGCCAGATCAATCCTCATTGCTGGTGCAATATTCAACAGCTGGCTTGAGTGGAATTAAACTAAGCAGTCCCTCCTGTCCCCCAGTAGCTAACTTACAGACCCAGCTACTGAGCTTGCAATTCCACAACATACACATTTCATAGGACTAAGGCAATTGGAAGGAAATAACTCAGCAGAGGGGAAAGTGCTTCAAGAGGTCTTCAGCCATTATTTATTTGCTGTGTATGAATTAGGTCGGCAACTTCTCCCAAATGACAGCCACGGAGGATTTACTGGAAGAAAGGAGAGCATGCCCAGTCTTCAGCAGTCACCCTTGTTTCCAATGCAGCAATTTATATTTCCCTCCGTACTCGGGGTTTGTCTATCTCTCCCTCTCCTACTCTTTCTCTCTCTCTCCTCTACCTCTCCCCTTTTTTCTCTCTCTCCCTCTTTTCCTTTCCCATCCCCCTCCCTCATTGCTCTGTCCCTAGCAAGAGAACCTGCAACCAGAGTCACTGTGTACTGACTGGGCCCAGTGCCTCACACAGAATACCAGCTAGATAAACGTTCCAGGTGTTTTGCTTTAACAGATGGCTCCGTGGGGACTTGTGCATCACGGGCACTCTTTGGTTCCCAAGCTTTGTCCTCATCGGGCCACAGAGCTCTGGTGACAGTGTACAGCAAGTCTCTGTTGCCTTGCTTACAGAAGCCATGAGCAGAAGCCACAAGGGGAAAATGTTCCCGGAAGACAAGGTTACGAGGTTTCGTCAAGGTGCTCCTGAGGTAAACAAAGGCAGCTGCTTTCATAGCCATCCCCAGCATCCTTGCAAAGGAAACACTTCTCAGAGAGACATGGGCAGAGGAGGAGAAAATGAATCGTTTCCAGGTAGTGAGGCAAGTATGGAGCAAGGCCTGAAGGGCTCTGTTCTTCCTCTCATTGATACCTCGGAGAGCTACCTGAGGTCCACGGAAGTGCTTTGCTGAAGAGAACTGGGTACATCTGCCTACGGTTTTTTTTTTTTTTTTTTTTTTTTTTTTTTGTCTTTTTGAGACAGGGTCTCATTATGTAGTTTAGGCTGGCCTTGAGCTCACTTTTGTAGCCCAGGCTGGTCTCGAACTCACACTGATCTTCCTGCCTCAGCCTCCCAAGTACTGCCTACGCTTTTAAACTGTATTAAGCTGGTATTCGGTGCAGAGGCCCTGGGCCCAGTCACTATACAGTCACTCTGGGTGCTGGTTCTCCTGCCAGGGACAGAGCAATGAGGGAGGAGGAGGGGAAAGGGAAAGGGAGATATGGCCTGTGGGTATGCTAATCACACTGCCCAGATTCCCTCAGAGAGGACGGGCAACTAGACTTCCTGGGACTTTCCTTTTCAGGCTAAGCCTCAGGGCATGTCCCTGGGTAAAGGTAATAAGCACCCTGAGCCCGGTGTGATACAGAGGCCCACCTCCCAGCCCCCACTCACCTCAGCGGAAAGCTTCTCCCTTCAGAGAAGGACCCTGCTAGCATTATCCGTGGGTGCACTCTATTAACAACTGGCATTCGTTTTTTCTTGAATCTTAAGTAAGCTAGCACTTCCTGAGTGGGTACTGGGGGCCAGAGTTTTGTCCTTTGATGCTATTGATTGCTCACAGCAGCACTGTTATTTTCCGTGTCGCCCTAAGGTCCCATCCCTATTAAGTGGCAAGTGCACTGCCAGAACCCAGGTGTGCGTCTGACTCATCATCAAGGCCGCTGTCTATTTCTCTTTGGTGTGTCTGGGACACCTGTTTACTCCGGGGATGCTGGAGAGCTTCTGCATGGATCCGGGGACAGTCGTGCACCGTTTGCTGAAGTGATGAGTGAAGCGCGTGGCTGCTGTAGTTTTCCATCTTGGGGCGTCATTGCTCAAAATTGGTCTTTGATTGATTCTGTAGCCAACTTCCAAGACTGGGGCTTTCCACTTATAGATTGGGGGTTGTTGTTTGTCTTTTACTTCCAAGAATTCGAGCAGAGAAAAAGACACTGGACTTATTTTGTCTTAGTTCTGGCAAGACACTGAGTACGCCGCCGTGAATCAGGGTAGGTGATTATAACTCTTATTATGCATCTGCCAGGGAGACTGAGTGCTGGGTTTCCTTTTCTTTTTTTTTATTTATTTTTTTATTTTTTTATTTTTTTTATTTTTTTTGGGGGGGGGTTTCCTTTTCGATGGCTCTCTCTCTTCATTAGCCCACGGCTTCCTCCAACCTGCCTTTAAAGACAGGAAGTGTCTGCTGCCCTTACTTTGAAGTTGTTGTGTTCACTGCAACAAGACTGTGGTCAGAATGACTATGACAAACTGATCTAGCAGGGTTGATGAGTTCCAGTCAAAGAAATGTAATCAGGCAAATTGAGTTTGAAAACAAAGCCTTACAGGTTGTCACTCTATAGCCCAAAGCAAGTCCTCCTGCCTAAGGGACAGGAGTGCTGGATTATAGGCATGCACAATACCCAGTTAAGAAATCGTTATATGTATGCCACTAAATTATAATCCCCAAATCTTTTTACTTGCTGCCAAAGTTCGGGTGTAGTTTGTGCCCCATGGACTCATGGGGTGTCTTGGCCTTCCTGTGGTCGTGTAGGGGCTACGGATCTGTAAGAGGTGGCACCTGGGGGAGGTGTTACTTCCTGGGGGTGCAACTCTCAGAAAGGACTAAGGATGCTCTCAGGAAGTAAACTGATTCCTGTATGGGCTACACTGACAAAAGCCAGCCGAACCCTTCCAGTCTCTGGTTCCTGGTTTGCTGTGTGGTCACTTCTGCATGCTCTCCTTTGCCTTTTGCCTCTCTGTCACTGTGTGATGCAGCCAAGGGGCTCTCTTCAGAGTGGAAAATAGATGGCGCTACCAGATCTTGGACTGTCAACCTCCAAAACTGCAAGCTAAATTTCTTCATTCTCTTTACTAAATGCGCAGCCCCAGATATTTTGTTATAGCAATGGAAAAATGGGCTCATGGACTGCCCTGCTTTGAAGCCAACCCAGAATAAAAACCAAGGCCCTTGCCACGGCCTTCAAGCCCTGTCCACACTTGCTGGACATTTCCCTTGGCTCTGCACATCCACCTGTCCTCCCTGACATTCTCTATCTGAGGACCTGAGCTCTTGCTGCTATGTCTGGAAAGTCCTGAGCACCTGATAGCTTTTGTCCTGGCCCTGACCTGGCTTCTAGTCAACTGTCATATACACTGCATACCCTCCCTTGAGTGTCCTTCCTAGAACAGCATCACCTCCACATGCTGTAGCCACCCAGCAAGTGACCTACAGCCATGTGTGGTCCTCTCCATTTAAATCTTCCTGGTTTGGTGGACAGCGTAGATGTAGGACATTTGTGCTATCACTGCAGGATGGAGATGCTGCAGCTTGCTAGCTGCTTTATTTTTATTTTAACACTCACCACTTCATGCAGTTCTGTCTCTGTTTTATTATCTGTCTTGCCCCTAAAAAGAAATCTCAGTGTAATCGGGGACATCGAGTGTTCTGTTCAGTATCTTTTGTTCAGCTCCCAGAGGAGTGCCTAGCATATGGTAAGTGCTTACCAGATGGTGGCTGAGTAAAGAATTGGATCTTGTGGCCCCTCTCTTAATCCAGGGAGATAAGTGAGTTGTTGAGGGAAGTCCTGCTTCTCCTGTTCTTCTCAGCCCTGGTGGCTTTTCCGGAGTTTGCTTCCTACAAGCAACACTGTTACTGATTGTGTTTCTCTTTGAGTTTCTGTCATGCACACCCTACGGTACCATTGACCACGTTTGGGGGCAGTTGTCACGCATACAAAGGGCTCATTCCAAACCTGCTGCTGCTCTGCTTAAACCATGGAACCATGGGTCACTTAATGGGAAAGAATGTCTCATTGCTGTTTAAGAATAGAAATTGTGTATGGCTGTTTTGGAGCTGATTCTGCTTCCCTTGAAAATTGTTTGAATGCTCCTCAGATGCCTGGTTTCCCCAAAGGATGGTGCAGCCTGTGACAACTTGGAGCTGAGGATTCATTCATTCCTCCTGGGCTTGATACCCAAGCCTGCTTGCCTGTTCTTCCTGTGGAGCCCTTCTGTGAGCACTGCGCTGGAGAAGGGCCGGCATCCCCAGAAGGTGACACAAAGGAAGGAGTATTTCCACTGGTGGGACATGATGCCTGACGTACACAACTTAAAAGAGAAAAGGTTTTATTTTGGCTCATGGTTTGAGGGGTCTTAGTTCACAACAAGAAACATTGTGGTAGAAAAGTACAGAGGAGAGAAAGCTGCTCACTCAGTTACAGCCAGGTACCAAACACAGAAAGAGCCAGAGAGGAAAAGGCTGAGGAGCCAGACACAGTCCTCCAGAACATGCCACCCTTGGCTGCCCAGACACAGTAGCAAGCGTGCTCCTCTAATTTTCTAGGCATCTCTGAAAGCCTGTCAGTTGTTCCCAGATTTCTTGTCACAGAAGTTAAGTGATGAATCACAGCGTGTCTCCGAAGCTCCTCAAGCAAGTTCCACCTCCTCTGTGCAGCTCATCCACTGTCTTCCGTGGTAGAAATTCAGTGAGTGGCTCTGCATAGCTGCTCACATTGGACATCATAACCTCCCAACCAGGCCTGGCAACACTGAAGCTTGTGGAGAGAACATACAATCATAATTCTGAGAAAGTCAATAAGCGCACTCATGTATAAGTAGGAAACATGTACATGCATGGATGCGTCTTACTTATTAAGTAACTGGCACAATGAGAAGAAAATGTCAGAACTGAGCTGAGGTACATGTTTCTGAATGACATGACCATCTTAACTCTTTAGTGCCTAGTATTCTATTTTCAGAACATGGAGCATAATAAAAATTTTCTTCCTTGAATCTTTTGAAGGAACATATTTCAATTTCATGCAAAAATTCAAAACAGTTGCAATCTTTAGACTAAATGAGTTCATAAGTTGAGCTCTGGAATTAATTTATAAACTTAGCATAGTCTTAAGAAAAAAATTTAAAAATAGCTAATAAATTCTAAAGTTTATTTAGATTCAAATGTAGATGAGAGTAATCAATAGATATTTGTACAGAATGAGTTATGAAGTATAAATGGTTTTGTAACTGCAGATGGTTTAGTAACTGTTGATGGCAAAGTCCTGCCATAGATGTCCATCTAAGAAAAATATATGTGACATGTACATAGAGTTTATTTCCTTACTATATAAAGAGCTCTTAAAATTCAATAAGAAAAACATTGTATGTTAGTCTCCTGTGGCTGCCCGACAAATTACCACAAACTGACTTCAAATCCAGAAATTAATTCTCTCCCAGGTCTGGAGAGAAGAATTCTAAGATCCAGGTGTCAACAGAAGCACCCTTTCCCCAACGAGGGTAATCCTTCCTCACCCCTTCCTGTTCAGGCAACTGGAGGGATCCCTTGGCTTCTGCCTTTGTAGTTCTAATCTCTGCCTCCATCTTTTGTGGTTGCTTCTGTGTCTTTGTTGTCTCCCTTCTGTCTTTATAAGGACACTTGTTGTTTGATTTAGGGCCCATCTGGATGTATAATTTATCTCTAAATCAGTATAATTATCCTTTTTCCAAATAAGGTAACATTTGCAGGCTCTGGAGATCATTATGAACCCACTACAAAGCTCAGTGCAAAATGGGAAAGGGTTAAAAGTTCCCCAGAAAAGAACATTTAATTGTACCAGTAATTAAAGGTAACTTAGAATGACCATTTTTCACTAAACTCAACAGCTAATTTCCAGTATAAGTAATTGCATAAGGAAGAAGGGCACTCATACTTACACCTAGCAGTTATAAATGACTGCAAACTTTCTGAAGGACAATGTCATTTCATAAAATCAAACAAGGTTTTTCATCTGACCTCAGGAATTTTCAGTACACACATTAATAATAATAATAAAATAAATTAAGCCTAAGTGCTCACAATAGTAGATTGGTTAAATGAATTATGGTGCATTGTTATGTGTGATTTAAAAGCATGAGAAAATTTTCCATATAAAAGCAGACTGTGAAAGTGTCAGTGTCTGGGTCTAGTTGGTAGAGTGAGCACATAGTAATTTCTCTCTTCCCTTCCCTCCCTCATCATCTACATGGATGGATGATATTTGAAACTACAATCTAAGTAATAAAGAACCAGTCTTGGAAGAAGAAAAGAAATACTTAAGTTCCGTAGTAGAAAAGGAAGCCATGATTAGTATGGTATAGAAGCTGAAACTGTGCTTTCCTAGCTGTAGACAACATGTGGTCAGTAGGCAAGCTAAGAGCCAGAAACGCACTGCCCTTCCACACACGGAGAAGGGATAATTCCCAGTGTCCACCATGCACAGAGGTGGAAGATTATTCCCCATGTGGGAAGGAAACCTAAGCCTTTGAGCTTGTCTGAATACTGTGGAAACAGAACGGATCTACTGATAGGCAAACTAGCTCAGCAGACTGCTGATCTTGACAGTATTCTAGCAGGGAGAAAAGTCAGACCTCAGTAGGAAAAGCAAACAACAAAAATACTGTAGGAAGGGTACCAGTCAGCTGAGACAAAACAACTGACATTGAAATATAAATAAATAACTAAAAGTAGGAGAGATCTTAATTTGGTTCGTGGTGTGAGGGGATTCAGTCCATGGTTGGCTCTAGGAGAAACATCATGGTGGAACGGCATGGTGGAGCAGAGATGCTTTCATCGTGGTCAGAAAACAAAGCAGGAGGACACTGCGAGAGACCAAGGATGAAGGAGCAGATGTATGTGTTCAGCATTATTGTGCCTTCGTAGTCCACTGAGATTTGGTCTAAAGTGTGCTCGGACAATCCCCTTGGTGGCTTGCAAGTCAGTCAGGTCAGGACAGTGAAGAGTAACATAACAGAAGTCCTCTTCAGTGCACGAAGGGAAGGAATCTTGTAAAATAACAGTTTTTCATTTTTTGGTCTGGTCTCAGAACTTCCTTTTCACTCTTAAAAAATCATTAACAGCATAATAGCTTTCATTTTTGTGGATTTTATGTGTTGATCTTCACCATATTAGAAACTAAAATTATGACACATTTGAAAATATAAAAATGGACCAACATACTAGCCACCCGAGCAATGATGTCTTTACATAGCAGGTAGGTTAGGAAAAATGCCACCATACATTCATTAAACAATGAGAATAAAGGAATCAAATAGCATCTTTCTATTATTATTGAAATTGTTTTGTTCTCACAGATTCCTTGAATAAGTCTTAGGGGTTTTCTGGAGAGTCCAGATGACACACTGAGAATCACCAGTCTAAAATTTGTACATGTGGGTCAGCGAAATGGCTCAGTGGTCTAAAGTACCTGCTTAGGAAAGCTTAGGCAACTGCAGACACCACAGTTCGATCCCTGGCACCACGTGGTATGCCAGCCCCACCCCCAGGGCAGGCTGAGCTGGCCATAATATAAAAATAAAATACTAAATAAATAAAAATAAAATAAATAAAAATAAAATAGAATGACTAGGCTTGGATGGAGTCCTGTGTTGTCGGAGATAGTGACCAACCCAAAGGGGAAAATTCACATCCAAAGAGTCAAAAGAATATGTTAGAGAAGGCCTTGAAATGCAGATGTATAGCATGATCTACTTTAATCATATGCTCCTGCTTCTTCGTAACCCAAATTTGGAAACTTGTTTTAGTCATTTTGTTGAGTTCATTGATTGATGAATCCACTGATGAGTATAGTACCTTCGTCATCTGGTCACCTTCTACACACTGAGACAATTGAGGAGCATTTTCAGATCCAAAGCATAATAGAAGAATTTCTGGTTATGAAGAGTGGGCCTCCCTGGGAGATCACTTTTATTTCTGGTTGTGACTTTCTGAAATGTTTAATTATCTTTTTTCACCCAGTATTCTTTTTTTTTTTTTGTATTTTAGGGAAGGGTGTACCAGATGTTAAGGGTCTCACTCCTAGATTGGACTCATAGTGATTCACCTGTTTACAGCCTCCCAAGAGCTGGGATTACAGATGCGTGCCACCACCCCCAGTCTCAGCTGCCATCTCAGTGAGCCTCAGGAGAAGGTCTGGCACCACAGGCCTGGGGATCGAACCTCTAACCCCTGAGCCTGCTTACAGGGGCTTTAATCGGCTGAGATACTTGACTGACCCTTCACCCAGTATTCCAATCATGATAAAATAAGCATAATATAGAATATACTACTTAGTCATTTTTATGTGCATACTCTGTGCTGTTAAATATATCCATAATACCGTACACTGGTATTATGCCCATTCCTTCCTTTTCTCTGCCTCCAAGCAACTGTATTTGTCTCTGCCTTTTTTTTTTTTTTTTCCATGTATTTAGTTGTTGCAAGGTCTTACTGTGCAGCTCAGACTCATAGTGATCTTCCTGTTTTCAGCCTCCTCAACACTGGGATTACAGGCATGTGCCACCATGCCAGGACTCTGGCTGGTTCAGCCGTCCTGGGGGCAGTGTTGGTGTGTGTGAGGCCAGTGATCAAACCATGGTCCCTATGCTTGCCTAAACTTACCTAAACAGGCACTTTAGTCCACTGAGCTATCTCACCAGCCCCCATGTCTCTGTAATTTTAAAGCTCTAAACATCTAAACAGAATCATAGGAAACTCACCTTCTTGTGACTCTATTATTCACAAGAAAATCTTCCAGTTCATTCATGCTGTAGCATGTGCCAAAACTTGCTTCATTTTTAAGGCTGAATAATACTGCACTGTATATGTATATCACATTTCACTTATCTGTTATTCTCGGTGAATACTTGGGTTGCTTCTACATTTGGGTTACTGTGAATGATGCTACTATCAACATAGGTGTATAAATATCTCTTCAAGGTCCTATTTTTAATTGCTTTGTGTATATACCAAGAAATGAAAGTGCTAGATTCTATGGTAATTCTACTTTTAGTGAACCACCGTATTATATTCCAGAATGGATATACCATACCACTTTACATATTCTCATAGACAGTGCAGAAGGGTTTCAAATTTCTCCTTCTAAATTTATTTGTCTATGAAACCTTTCCTCTCAGAGCACTTTGTAGGATATTCTGGATTGTATTTTAGGGGAATGCTGGTGCAGATATCTCTTCATGAAGAGAAGGGGGACCAAAGAGCTGGCCTCCAGTTAGTGTTTATGTCATCAGTGTGAACACTTCTTTCCAGTATTTTATTTTATTAAATTCCTGTTTTCAAGAATCTCTAATCCTAATAGTGAAGACCAACCCATTTATCAGTAATCATAATGGTAGAAGACATGCTATAATGCCAGAATACAACCAACTCTCTCTATCTGAGAAGATGAGATTCAGTTAAGCAGTAATGAAAGGACATCATTTCATAAAAGATGTGCCTTTTGATGTCCACCTTGAAAAAATGACGATTTACATGTAAAGATGCTTTAGAGAGTTGGAGGGCAAGAGATGTCCTTAAATGGTCATGGTCTGATGTCAATAGTTTGGATCTATTTCTTCTTCTCAAACATGTGTTCAGTGGGGAAAGCTTCATGGATGACCTTCTATCTCCAAGGGAGAAATGTGAGTCCTGCAGGTCTGATGTGGAAGAAAGACATGTTGTCAGGGATGCCATGACATGTGAGTCGATTGTCTGAGCAGTTGGCAATTTTTTGTTATTGTTGAATGTTTCCATTAGATTCAAACTCAGGAGGTTTTTTTTTTTTTTTTTTAATACAATGAGCCCTCTGCTCAGGCCAGCACGCCAGGTATTGGCAAGCACTTGATACAATCCTTTTGCTGCCCGCTTGATGTCTTCTACTACAGCTTTGCTATTTCAGGTCTTGATTTCCATCACAGGTTCTCATTTCTACTCAGTGGTGGTAGTTATGGTGCTTGAGGAGTTGGGCTCTGGAGTGGAATTGCATCAGTCTGAATTTTCACTGATTTCAGTTTGCATATTTAAAGGATTTTACTATCACCTACCCCATTTGACTGTTGTCAAGATTACTGAGTGATTGACGCATTTAACTCAGGGCTGGCCTGGGAATAAATTAGCTGCCATTAGGCTGTGAGTGCACTGTGACCTTAAAGCTGAGTAATCCAGCTGTGAGAAGAATGGACTCTCTCAGTTTGCAGCAGATTTTAGCATATGTTGGGGAGACGGAGCTGTCCAAGATGTTTGATGGTGATGAGGAATAAAGCAGAAGGACTGCAAGTGTGGGTAGTGTCAGAAAACAGAAACATCTGTGTGCAGCATGAGTGGGTTGTGTACAGCAGGAGTTTGTGTAGGATAGTTTTGAAACAGTGTATAGTATTACTAGATACATGCTGTTTGCTATGGACCACAAAGAAGGAAAAAAAAAAAATCTGAGACTGTTTTGCCAGAATAACTCAGTGATATGTAGAACTTTCCATATTTTATGTATCTGTGCGAGATTCTTGATACATGTGATTATGTATGTCCTTGAATCCATTCAAAATATCTTGCTTATGTATATTATTTGGTTTAGGAAACCTCTGCTGGAAATGTAGCTTTAATCATCTGTGGGTCCCATAGCTTTAAACATAGTGAGCAGGGTGTTTAGGCCAGAATTTTGGGACTAGGAATGTAGCTGTATTGCAGTTTTAGCCTCATGTGTGTAAGGTGCTGGGTTCGAGCACCAGTACAACAAAGGAGAGGAGAAGGTATTATTTGTAGTGCTTATTAGAGAAGGTGCTACTCCTATGCTGCCTGGTCCCTGTTGATCTCGTTCGCTGTCTCCATGCTCCTCTTGCCAGCTTCCTTTGCTCCCAGCTGCCAGCCCTTCTTCCTCTTCATCTGAGAATTGCTCCTGAGTTGCTGGAAGGGCTTTGTCCTTTGGTGCATAGAACTGGAAGTACCTGTCTTCCATGTTTGTCTCTGGATGGCCCTTGGCCAACAGTAACCAGGAGGGCGTATAATAGCCCATACCTCAGCCATGCGGAGAAACTCTGAAGCAGCCCTTACGTCCCAGAGCTCCTCTGCAGGCTCAGCCTGAAGCACATTCCTCAAGTCCTGCCTCTCTTCCTTATGCCCCTTCCTCAGCCCTTCTTATCCATGAGTGATTTGCACCCCACTGCTTATGATAGCATCTACCCTGTCCTGAAAGCATGGAGACAATTACGGTACCAGACAACAAGAAAAGAGTAGAACTAGGGAAGAGAGTATAATAGGGGGTGTGAATCTGATCAGAATACACTGTACCCAGTGAACCAAAAACTGGGAGAGCAGGGGTGGCCAGGGAATGAATAAAGCATATTATGTACATGTACAGATCTGCAAAACTGAAACCGAAATTAATATCCGAGACCCCTGCAGTGAGCCTCAATCCCCTGCCACTTGTTAGGGTGCACTGTGAAATGAAAAAAAAAAGAGCAAGGGACAAAGTGACAGTACAGCAGAGATCTGGGATGACCACTTGCTCAGGAGGAGAGAAAAGCCCTGGGGCATTCCCAGCCTCAGCATTTAATGACTGAGGATGGGATTTGAGGAGGGGATTATCGGAGGCCTCCAGGCAGAGGCGGCCTCGTGCTAGCACGGGCCTTGCCCTGGAGGGTGTTTAGTCTTAACGGTCTTAGGTCTTCAGTCTTTGACTCTGTAGGAGGCAGAGGATGGCCCGCCCCCGAAGAGATAGCGGGAAATCTCAAAAGAGTGATACCAATAGTCCCAACCCTGTGCTTATCCCTCAGGGAAGTGTGCAGAATTAGCCACTGTGACTTTGTGGTCCCCAAGACGTTAATCTGCATGCCAGTATGTGGTAATGAAGAAGTGGGGCAACAGCAGGGTAAACAGCAAGTGATTTAATCCTCACTGAAAAGAGAATTAGTGCCATTATCTCTTAGAGAAAGAAACTTACTCGAATGAGTGAAAAGGGACATCCTGTGTCCCTCGCAGTCATGACAGTGTCATGGCTCTGTCTAATTTCCTGCCCTCTTTGCCAACTTCATGACATCCCGTTAAACACTACTGTGGGATTTGGGGAGGCTCAGCCGCCACCTTAGGATAGCTTACTGGAACAAACCCCATTTGGGAGTCCCTGCCCACATAAAGCCACCACTGAGGAAGTGCAGCAATTTCATTTTGAATCCTAAAAGATGATTTCAATAAGAAGTTGTGAGACAACTTTAATATAGGGAGATCTTTAGGAATGTTCCCAGGATGAGTAGAGAAAAGCTAGTGGAGTTTACTCCACCCCCAGCCAGAGCATCGCTGGAGATGGGTGAGGCTGAGACGCAAGCCTTGGAGTCCTGCCAATCTGGGCTCCAGTCCCAGTTTCTCCACTGACTGGCTACGGGACCCACGGCTTGACAATCCTTCTCAGCTGTGCTTCTCTCACTCGTATAATGGAGACTGTCGCATCTATTTTGTAGGGTTGCATTCAGACCAAATAAGAGAATAAAGCAGTGTACATAAAGTTCATACTACAGCACCTGGTGCACAGTAAACACTGAATCAATCTGTTTTGTTTGGTTGAGCCTTTCATGGAATCAGTGCCTAACATGTATGATGTAGTGTCACACTGTCATTTATTCCAGAAACAAAACTCAATTATCTGCAAACTCTGAGGGTGCTGTGAACAGCTGGTATGAGGCCCCACCTCCAGAGCCGCAGCTCTTGTTCAGGGCTGACCTTCCAACCCAGATACCTCTTTGTTGTTTCCCTGACAACTTTTGGGATGAGCAAGCTTTGCAGCAACTTCACATGTGTTCAGAAGCGGTTATAGGTGTGAAATGGAACTCTGTCTCCTGAATGATCTGTTCCCTAACCAAGCATCCTGAACATTTCCCCAGCTCATTGTATAATGATGGTACAAACTTATGTTTCCCTGTAGGTCTGCTTTATTTTGGGATCACGTAGACTCCCATGCAGTTGTATGAACTCAGAGATCCCATAGTCCTCAGCCAATGGCAACATCTGTAGGCATCTGATTGTAAGCAGGCTTTTTAAATAAGTATGCTTACTTACCCCAGCTTATGAGCAAAAGGGAAATATCTTCTTTATTTTAGTGAGATTTAGAATTGTAAGACAAAGTCTCTTCCCTCAAGGGTCTAGAAATTTAACCAGAACTTCAGTTTGGGGGATGAGGAACCTTGAATCAAATAAAGAAATCCTATACTCACTTGCCTTGCCTTGTTTTGTGCTAGAATTAAAGCTCAGATGCTGAAAATAATACATAAATATAAAGGCCTTCTTTGTTTCTCATTGCTCAAGGAATCAAATTGCTTAGGAGTGAGAATGGCCTGCTTTATGGGTACAATCAGGATACCCCGGATTCCTTGCCTGGTGCCTCTCACTGCAGTGGCTTCCACACATGACCTTGGGAACACAAGCGCTTTCCGGCTGGTGGGGACAGTGTCTGTGACTGAGGATAAATGCAGAAAAGCCTGGTGCACTCAGTCTGTTTGCTGTTTGGGAAAAACTGGATGTGTCATGTCACGGATAGGTAGCCGTGGGGTTTATTTTTGCTGTGAAAAGTTTTAATTTTGCTGTTATCTTCTAAAGCAAGACAAATCTCCACTTCCAACATTGGTTACCATCATTCCCCTGCTCCATCTTTCTTTCTTTCTTTCTTTCTTTCTTTCTTTCTTTCTTTCTTTCTTTCTTTCTTTCTTTCTTTCTTTCTCTCTGTCTTTCTTTCTTTATTTCTCTTTCTTCTCTCTTTTCTTTCTTTCTCTCTCTTCCTTCCTTCCTTTTTCTTTCTTTCTCTTTCTCTTTCTTCTTGAATTTCCAAAGTCCTCATACTTAACCTCCTTTCTCACTCCCTTTCCATCTCACCTTATTCTTCCCATGGACCTTCCCATCTCTCCTGGCCTCCCTTCTCCTTCCCTTTACATCTGCTAAAGAGAAAGGGAAAAGAAACAGAAGCATTCTTATTAAAGCATCTTGCAAAATGTTTTGGAATCGCAATCTTTAATTTTCCCTAAACACAGGCCTATGCAGGGCTGTGCTTATTTTGCTAGCTGGGGACTTGTAACAGCAGGAGCAGCAGTGAACCCACACCCCAGCTACACCCGCTGCTAACCACATGTCCACAGGGAGCCAGGTGGGCCACATGTATGTGCAGGGAGAACAAGGGAGCTCCTTCTGTGGCTTGACCCATGGGTCAGTGAAAAGAAAACAGGAGGTAGGTGGCAAAAAGGCATGGAAGGGAATAATGCATCTGCCCCTGCTCTTGTCTTGCAGTTCTGCTTGGGACCCTACATGGACCATGCTGTGAGTTGAGCCACACAGCAGAGTCTGAGAACAAGTCACACCTTCTCCGTGGTCATCAGCTGAGAGAAGATGGAAGAAGCTTATAGAGATAGGACTTCCCTGATGAAGGGGGCCAAGGACATTGCCAGAGAGATGAAGAAACAGACAGTGAAGAAGGTGAACCAGGCTGTGGACCGGGCCCAAGATGAGTACACCCAGAGGTCCTACAGCCGGTTCCAAGATGAGGATGAGGATGAGGACTACGACCCACCAGGAGAAACCTATGACGGAGAAGCCAATGAGGATGAAGGCTCCAGTGAGGCTACCGAGGGCCATGACGAGGAGGATGAGATCTATGAAGGGGAGTACCAGGGCATCCCCAGCATGAACCAAGGGAAGGATGGCATTGTAGCCACCGGGCAGCCCAAGAGGGAGTACAAGGAGAGGCAGGAGCTGGAGTCCGAGAGGCGGGCAGATGAAGAGGAGCTGGCCCAGCAGTACGAGCTGATCATCCAGGAGTGTGGCCACGGCCGCTTCCAGTGGGCCCTGTTCTTTGTGCTGGGCATGGCGCTCATGGCAGATGGTGTAGAGGTGTTTGTGGTGGGCTTCGTGTTACCCAGTGCAGAGACGGACCTGTGCATACCTAACTCAGGATCTGGATGGCTTGGTAAGTGCCTCGTCTTTTGCAGAGACAAAATCTGAAGCTGACATTGTTGAGCACAGGCATCTACCATATGGAATAAATGCTTTTCCTCTATAGAATTACATTTTTTAACAAAACCTTTATAATGAATGAGTCAAAGTTACTGCATTGCGAGGACCAGTTTATAGCCACCACCTGAATTCTGTGGTGAACATTTATTATAGTTTCTGCATTGTCTATCATAGATCTATCCATCCATTCATCAAGCCAGCTTACTTTATGCCATTTGATCATAGCGTAATATGTTTTAACTCACATTACTATAGTCGTGAGCCACTTAATGTGTATTATTCTATGATGTCATCTGTAGAGTATACTCCCACACACAAACATGGCTGATCTTATGGGACCACTGACACACATGAGGCTTGTCACTGACCAAGATCCTCTTATTGACATCTTCATGGGATGGGATGACTAGATGTACATGGACTTCTCCCTTACCAGTGCCTACAGATAGGTCATTTGTTTGTTTTTTTCACCTCTCACTGTAATGTTTAATTTGGGAAGCTGGGTCTGGTTTCTTAATTGTTTAGAGACAGGGTCTTGCTAGGCAGTTCAGGCTGTCCTTGAACTCCTAGCCATCCTCCTGCTTCAGCCTCCCAAGTCCTGGGATTAGAGGTGTGCACCTCTGTGTCTGGCCTTGGTCCAGCTCCCTAGCTACACTGTGGGGCCAGGGATATAGCTCAGTGCTGATAGGCCTTTACAGGAAATATATTTAATGTCTTTCTAAAAGCAGAGGTTAATTCTGTAGGACTTTAACAAATATTATTTCTTTTTTCTTTCCATTCATGTACTTGGCAGGCGATCTCCCTATGGAGCTTAAACTCATAGTGAGCCACCTGTTTTCAGCATCCCCAGTACTGACATTACAGGCATGAGCCACCACACTTGGACTCAGTCACTGGCTCAGCAAGCCCCAGGGGTGGGGCACGCATGGCATGTGGGACCTGGGATTGTACCTTGCTTGGTCCCTGTACTTACCAAAGCAGGCACTTAGTCTGCTGAGCTATCTCACCAGCCCGACAAGTATAATTTTAAACATTATGTGTGGCTTAAGTATTTTTAAGACCACTAATTTTTACTTTGTTTATAATCTATGTGAATGTTTGCTTCCTATTTACTTTATTTGTAGAATTTCTTCCAAATAACTTTTTAAAATGTCTTCTTCAGGATTTGTACTTTTGAGCTCAAGAAACAAAATTTCAGTTTTTCATGTGGTGCCCAGGATCGAACCCTGGCCCCTGCGCTTGCCTATGCAAGTGCTTAGTCCACTGAGCTATCTCCTTGATCCTTATATAATTTCAAATCTATTTTAAGTTATATTAATATTTACATGACATATGGTGAAAATGATACACTGTTATGGTTTATGTGTATTTGTCCCCCCAAAGCCTCATGCAGTCATGGGACAGGGACTCATGAGGCACTGAGATCATGTGTTTTAATACTGATGAGATTATGGATCTGAGTACTGCTGGGAATTATAGGTGTGGCTTGAGGCATATAGGCTAAGGCAGAGAGCCTGAAGTAATATAAAGAGAGACAGAGAGACTCAGGCTATTCTTCTCTGCTCCCTTGGTTATTCCATTGCCTCTTTTGCCATTGTTGCTGTTCTACCGCCATGAACTGCTGCTCTCTGCCATGTGCCACTCAGCCTTGGAGGCGGCCAAATATGAACTGAAACCTCCAGTAACTGTGAGCTAAATAAACCTTTCCTTCCTTCATTTTGGGTGTCGGGCATTTGTCCCAGCAACGAGAGAAAAGTAACTGAGATATACACACTCTCTGTGAAATATCCAGGCAGCTGAATTCGCTTTGTGTGAACGTTACCAAATACCCACAGCTCTTATCTGAACACAGCTGTAGTTTACTCCAAGTCTGTCTGAGGGAATATAAGAAGGCCATGGCATGTGGGGGTGGTCTGTGTCCCCCAGTTAGCATTCTGTGCAGGCACACAATGTGGTAGTTGGAAGGGTTTCAAACTCCTTTTCCATTCTGCTGCAAAGGACATGGTTCTGTGCTGGTAAAATCTTTTTGTGTTTTGTGTCTATAAAGCAAAGTAAAAATATTTAATGTTTGGCTTTTTAAGATATTCTTTAAACTCAAGCTGAAGAACAAGCACCCAACTCTTGTGTGTCCTGCCAACAAAGCACAGAACTTGCCCCACTGTAGAGGGATCCTGGCTTCTTGTCCCAGTGAATGGTCCCACAGATCTGTTTTGTATCCAGCTTTGGGATTTTTTTTTTTTTTTTGCCCCCTTTGAGGAGCAAGTATATGCCAGTGTGAGCCTGGACATCCAAATTTTGTCCAGATTTGCTAATAGAATGCATCAGTGTTTCAAGAAGAACAATTCTTAGAAGCATATGCACACAGATATTTAGTAGTTTCAGGCTTAAATTTAGAATAAAACTCTTTTCGTATTCTGATCCTGGCTTTTATACAGGAAACATTACATTTCCGCCTATACCCACGACAGCCCACACTTTCATCTCCTAGCTGAGGAGTGGTAAGTGGGCAACTGTTATTGGCCACCCACAGAACCCCAGGACTTAGGGGCTGACACCCTCACCGGTGGCCCTCTGCGGTGTAGATAACACTGCAGAACAATAAGGGCCCAGATTTTTTCATCTGCCTATAAATGCCACCTGGTTTAGTGAATTAAAGGTGTGTCCCCAGGAGTATACAGTTTCCCTCCACTGTTGAGTCCTCAGCAGAAGCATTTTAATGGTTTCACAACTGGCCTTCCACTCTTGCATTTCAATTATTTTGCCATTGTAATTTCACTCATAATTGCATTCTAATGGGGTCTCTTTAGACAAGCATTTAAATTGTTTTGTCATTTTCATTTCATCAGATAATAGCTTTGTAATATAATTACCACACTACATCACAGCAATGGGATCAAAACACAAAGAAGGAAAACGTGTGACCCAGGTTTGGCGGCATTTGGTGGATATAGATTTGAAAAATAATTTTTCATTTGCTACTGAGCCTTGTGCCATTTTCTTTCAAGAAGACCAGGAATAAAAATAACAGTCAGTTTAGGTTATAATTTTTTGGGAGATTGATCTTCTTGTTGTGTTTGCTAGAAGGTTGACTTACGGGTAGCCAAGAGCACTCCGTATGTTCATGTGTCTGCAAGTGGTCTGTGAATATGTATAGCAGCTTTCACTGGGACAGAAGAAGTCAGAGTAAATATTTAGTTGCTTTAAAAGCTCCTCTAAGATGATAACATTTCCTATTGCTGAAGTCTGTTAAACACACATGGCATGCAAAGCACAGTATCATCATGAAGAACAGTAGGACCGATAGGAATAAAAGAAACAAGATCTCACTCTCCAAGGAAGTTACAGTCTAGAACTAAGAAATGAGCAATGGGTACAGACGACCTCAACAAGGCGGCAAACATTAGCAGCCAAAAGCAAAGTAGAAATAAAGAGACTTCTGGCAGAGAAAATATGTAAAATGATAGGGCTCTGGCTGGGGAAGGGAAGGTTGGCTTTGGGAGATGCTCCAGACGTTGCACAGATTGGCTCATTGATCGGTTTGGAAAAGAGAGGAAAAAACCAGTCTTCAAGTGAAGTGATTCAGAACACAGCCTGAAGTAAATGGGAAGATGTACCATGGTTTCAGAGATGCTCACATCGATGTTACTGGAGGGGGTTAAGAAAGGGGGTGGACGAGCTGCTCCCCACTGGAGTGGAAAAGCCCAGAGCTTAGGACCATCTCACTTCATACAACAGTGCCAGCGAATGCCACCAGGCAAAGGGTGCTTCCTGCTGGGCACTGCTTATGGGGCTGGCAATAGAGGAGGGTGTCTCTTCTCTGGAGAGGAAGACTGGTAGAAAAGCCAGCACCCAGGGGCCAGGACGCCTTGAAAGGAAGAAAGGGAAGGCAGTCGACCTCTTTGGTGCTACAGAATTTTACAACAAAGGCTCAAATCAGGCTCTGATTTCTGACAATTAATTTACTGGCCGCTATGCACAGTGAGCAAGGCTCGATGCTGTGAAGTCTAGGTACTGAGCAATGTGGCCCTGAGGCCTCCAAATTTACAGCCAGGGTAGCCAGGGCCAGGCTGTCAGTGGATGCTGAGTCTGCCCTGGGGACCACAACAGATGTGGCTCCCTTCCAGCGCTTGTGGAAAGGTATGCTGGGTTCCAAGTCAGGAAGAATATATAACCTTCGAGAATCATCCTTGCTCCTACCCCAGCCCATGAGAGCAGAACAAGCGACTTGCTTGTCATTGGAACTTTTTGGTGCCTCAGTTCTCCCCTTTTCACATCAGAAATAAGAAAACCAGATTAGGTTAGGAGCATTGGAGGCCAACACGTGCATACCTCTTAGCAAAGGACGCACTGACAAATTACAGCCCCTAGAATAATCGCTACGTGGGCAGAGTGGGCTAGCAGGCTAATGCAATAGGCTTGGCTGGAAAATGAGTGCAATAGTGAAATCACATAGTTAATTGTTTGAGGGAGGTGTTGGCACTGGAAGAGAAGTGGCCGATTGTGCTGAATGGATGGAAGCCTGGATACGTAGGTAGTGGAGGACAAATGTGAGCAGGATGGCCTTGGTAACCAAGGTTGAAAGTGGGGAGGAACAGATGGGGAAGCTGCTGAGTTCATCAGGGAAGAGTTAGTCCCATAGGCAAGAGAGCTGAGGCCTGGGACACTGTGTGATTCTGAAAGGGAGGCGGGGCTTGGCAGAGAACACAGATAAGCAAGAGGCAAAAAATAGCCAATTGAACAATCTAGAAAGGGGTGGAGAGGGTTGTTTGTTTGTTTGTTTGTTTTGCCATGAAATAAATTCTTCATCAGAAAACTTTTTTTTTTTTTTTTTTTTTTTTTTTTTTACGTTGTTATAAACCAGGCAGGCCTGCAGTCTCATTACTCTAGGAGGCGAGGCTGAGGCATGAGGATCTCAAATTGAAGTCCAGCCTGGGCACTGTAGTGAGGCCCTGCCTCAACATGTCAAAAAACAAAAAAATTAATGCTAGCTGTAGCTCAGTGTAAAGGCCCTGGTGCAATCCCACATATTGGGAAATAATACAGTACTTCTGAAAGCATCTACTGTTTCCCCCTTCTGAACCAATGGACATTTTGAGCTCTTGTTTCTGATCTGATCTGGATCCGAGTTTAAGTGGGACCCTCTTTGGAGATAAAGGATATGTGTGGTGGGGAGCTGACCCCTCAGCACCCTTCCTGCTGCCTCCTCAGGGCAGAATTGTAGCCATGATAGTGCAGTTTAGGGGAATAAAGGATCCCAGGCTAACAGTCTCAACACCTCGTAATCTGGGTGACTGCAACTGCCGCAGGGTCCTTACAACACACTCAGCGTTGATAGAGCAGGATTTGATTGTGGCTGCAGCGCCATGAGCTGGAGGTGCTGAAGGCTTGAGTCCTGCAGTCAGGGGCCCCCATTGGCTTCCTGCCTTTGGTGCCTCAGAGATAAAGTGTGACCTTGGAGTCCTGGAGATGAGGCTGTGGACCTGGGGATGCTCAGGTCAGTTTCTTGGCCCATGTGAGGTGCTGCTGAGGCAGGCTATGGGCCACAAAAAGACCTAAAGCAACATAGGAACTTCAAAGAGAAAACCATCGGTGTGACCTGGGCTGTTCTTTTCCAAATACTGTGGTGTTTGGGATGTCTGCTTTAAGGGCTTGGCCTAATGGCTGGGATAGGGCCAGGGAGATAGCTCAGTAGAATAAGTGCTTGCCTGGCAAGCACAGAGTCCTGAGTTCAATTACTAGTTCAAAAAGGATTGGCTAGGAGCATCCCTGCTATAGGGGAAGATGTGAGATCCATTCTTAGCCTCCAGTGTGAGGATGCGAATCCTGTGACTAAGATCTCTTGTGCTAACTCCATGCTCCAAAGCAACTGGAGGATTTCAAACTCTACGCAGTTCTTGCCCAAGATCACAATTGGCAGAGAACCCTGAGCTTACTGAATTACCACATCTTCAGCTCTCCTTGGCTTTTCTTTACAATGTCTATAAGATTAGCTACTTACTTGGCAGGTTGGGCAAAAACAGAAGTAGTCCCAGAACATTAAAGCATTATGGCCAGGCATGGTGGCACAGGCCTGTAATTCCAGCACTTAGGAAGCTGAGGCAGGAGGATCGGTGCAAGTTCAAGACCAGTTTGGGCTACATAAGTGAGCTCAGGGCCACCTTGAACTGCATAGTGAGACCCTGTCTCAAAAAGACAAAAAAAAAAAAAAAGCATTATGGAGTCTGCGTTTATCCATATGAATTTCACTGGAGATTTGTTTTCATTTTAGTAGTTCTTGGATGTGTGAAGATATTCATAAATTATTCTATGACATACATACATTTTTGATCACATAAGATACACTTTTTGGATAGAAATGGAGCAGTGGTTTCATTTTACTGAATGTTTTAATAGCAACTTTTGCTATCCAACTGTTGGCATTCCTGTATCTTCTGTTTATAACTAGATTGTTTATGCTTCAGGTATCTATTATGTATTAAGCACTGCTTAGACTCCCTCTCCTTCCAGTCCTCCTTTTCTTTTTTTCCTTCTCTCTCTCCTCCCTCTCCTCTTCTCCCTATCTCTCTCCATTTATTAGCCAATGGCCACTTAATAGGAAGGATAGCGTCTTGGAGGTTGAGGCAGACCACACAGATATGATCAGAATTGTAGCCACTTTTTTCTATATCTTTCGGAATCTTAGCCATTTTTTTCTGTATCTTTCAATATGTTCCTTTATTATACTTTTAGGTACTAAAGAAATATCCCACTGGGCTTCTAGAGGCTGAATCTAGAGACAGTTGTGTCTGATTACGTGAAAATAGCCAGCTGCCAGTCTTCGACCTTCCTCCAGTTTTTGTTGTTGCTTTCTCTTGACTGTTGTTTGTCCTCAGAATGCAAAGCATCACAGTGACCACTGCCCTATACATTGAAGTAGTGTGTATAACTCCTACCTAGCAGTGCTGCATAGACAAGCATGTCCAAGATGAAACAATGTAATGGACTATTTTCCTTAAGCTTTAAGTTTTGATCTTTCTAAAGTTTTGATCATTTAGCGTGTGCTCTAAATTTTTAAGACCACAGCTTTGAACCCTAAGAATGTTCACTGAGGATTTCAGGCAGAGCACGTCTGACCCCCACCTGTCTCTTTGTTCTCCATGTCTGCCTTGGTGTCCTTGATGGAGCTTTGATCTGTGTTGTTTTGTGGGTGTGCCTTCTGGCTCTGTTTAGCCTCATGGCTGTCACATCGATCTTAATTGGAATTAAAAAGTTATTGGTTTGTAGAAAACATCCTGTCTACCAACACTAGCAGAATCTTATTTGGATTCATTATGGCCTAATTGGAAAAGGAAATTCAATAATTTATCACCACTCTAGTCCTTGGCCTTATTTTTCTAGAGTTTACATTCTCCTGGGGGAAGAGAGATTTCTGACATCAGCGTGGAGCTGGACCACAGAACCTGAGAACTCTCCTCTATCTATTGAATCTGCTTCATTTTCGCTGTAGGAAATGAGCAAAAATTCCATGCTGCTTTCCCGAAATTTGCCAATACCTGGTGTCCTGAGGCAGAGTGGAGTACACAAATGCCATTCTGCCACTCTGGGGGTCACTGGGAGTTTCCCATGGTACAGTCAGAGTCTGAGGCCAGGGCCTTAGCTCTCATGTCCTGAGTCCCTGCATCCCTCCAGCATAGGACAAAACTCTGACTCTAGGACAACTAGTTCCCCCAGACTCTGTGTGGGCCGCTTTTCTGAAGGCCAGGAGAACTCAATGGTATCTTGTCAGTTTGCAGAATTTGTTCATGTGAGTTTATTGTTTCTCAGCCTTTTGGCTAAGATCAAGTGTTCATGTGAGTTTGATTTACATAAACTAATCTAACTGTTAATTTTGTAGTAACTATATCTTACCAAATACAAATCACCAACTTATAGCTTGGATTTATAAATGTCAAGATGCATTCATGTCATTCTGTAGGACAGCTAGCATTATAGCATTCTCAGATAAATAAAGGCAAGAGTTTTAGGGCCCAAGCTTCCTAAAGAATGCTTCACAGAGTAGGAAATGGCTCAGATACATTCATCTTGAGGGATTAATTTGATAATCACTGAAAAGAATATCCCAACTAATGTGTTTACAAGCTGAGTTTCTTACACTGAACTTAGACATTTCTTTTAGTTCCCTTCCTAGGTGTAAAAGACCTATCTTGCTATTTCCTTTCTCTTTATTCTTTTCATTCATTTTTCTTTTTATTTCTTTCTTTTCCTTTTGAGACTCTTCTTGTTATATAGCCCAGGCTACTCTCATACTCATAGCAATCCTCCTGCCTGAGCCTCTCACGTGCTGGTACTATAGGTGTGCACAACCACACCCATGGTTCAGTTATGGCAATCTGATCAAGCATCCTATTGCTAAGATCTGAATGCAGCTGATTCTTTATCATATGAAAATAATCTTCCAATTAACATCATTCTTAAAATGATTCTTTTATTTGGGATATCCATTTGGCATGGCTCCCAAAGTAGAGCTGAGACAGTAACTATAAATAAAAATAATTTGATTTATTTTTCAAATTCATTGAGAAAATATTGGAGGAAGAATAAAACATGGTAAGCACTAATATTGTTGGAAATGCCAGGTAGCACAGGAAGTGGGCAAGGCTAAGAAAAAGGCTTTGGAGTACTCTCCAAACATAGTGGCTTTTCAGCATGTATTGTTTTGTTTTGTTTTGCTTTGCTTTGCTTTGCTTTGCTTTGCTTTGCTTTGCTTTGCTTTGCTTTGCTTTGCTTTGATTTGCTTTTTTATATATTTAGTACAGAGTCTACAGGGTCTCACTATACAGACCAGACTCAAAATGATCCTCCTATTTTCAGCCTCCCAAGCACTTGAACTATAGGTGCACACCACCATGCCCAGTCTCAGTCACTGTCTCAGGGTACCTGGGGTGCTGGGCCTGCACGGCTTGTGGTGCCAGGAAATTGAATCCTGGTCTCTGTGCTCTCCCTAAACAGGCGCTTTAGTCCACTGAGCTATCTGGCCAGCCCCTAACATGTTTTTAAGGAAATAGGTTGCACAGATGCTGATGAGAATGTGCAGCATACACAGGAGGCCCAGTGGTAGTCAGATGATCAGACACGAAGCAAAGACAAAAGGGTTTTCATTCATTTCACTCACCCTCCAGACAGTGACGTCAGCCCCAGCATCAGACCTGTGAGCTGAGCTCATCTGCCCATCCCCAGCTCTGGGCCAGGCTTCCCAGCAGCAGCACTGACAACAGCACACACCTTGGCCGTGAGACTCTGTCTTCTGGAGGGATGGTTAGCATCTGGGGTCTTGGCCACCAAATGTGAATGGTGCCTGCCAGGCATCGCTTCCTGCATGCCTCTCACCATTCTCAGACAAAGCCCCATCAAACGCTTACTTCCAGGTGCCCCCCAGGTTCGCCCAGGCCTGGGGCTTGACCTCCGGTGGTGATCTAGCCACAACCCAGTGGAGACACGAGTTTGGGGTAGGAGAAACAGAAGTCATCCCTTGCTGGCTTTCTGTTCCCAGGAAGGTATTCTGTGACCTCTAAGATGACAATTTTGATACCAGAATCCTGTACTAGGCCTGGAGAGTTTGTCAAGTCTTTTCCTAATCTCCATGTGCAAGGAATGTGGCAGCTCAGTCACTGGGCTGGGTGGAGCCGCACCTGAGAGGCAGGAAGGCGTGTTCTGCTCCCAGCAATGACCCCCCACTTGACAGAGGAAGAGGAAGGCTGGTAGACAGGCGCAGAGGACTCTCCTGGGGGCCTGAGAACTCAGCACTTCCGCTTTCTAGGCTACATCTTCTTTTCCACAAGAGCACACTGGCAGAATACTGATGAGGTCTGTACCACAGGAACAGAGGTAGTGTCCCAGAACTGTGTGCTGAAAAGCGGTTCCAACGATACATTTTGTCTTTAAAAAAAAAATTAAATCATTTATTTATTTGTGTATTTATTTGGTACAGGGTCTCACTATTCAGCTATGACTAGTAGCGATAGTTCTGTCACAGACTTCCCAGAGCGGGGATTACAGGTGTGTGCCACCATGCCTGGTTTCAGTAGTTGGTGCTGCATAGCTGCGGTTCTAGGGCCGGCGCGACATGTGGTACTGGGGATCAAACCCAGGTCCTTGCACATGCCAGGCAGGTACTTAGACTGCCAAGATATCTCCCCTGCCCTTACAATGATATGTGCTTTCTATCACAAACCTGGGAGTCTTTCTCTGCATGTTAGATTAAGCAAATACTTCCAAATGTTGGAATATCACTTATTTCCACCATGACAGTGACATTTTTCACCATTAAGACAGAGCAAAGGACCAGGGAGGCTCTCACAGCTGGGAAACTGCTGCACACCCTCAGGAATACAACCTCTGTAGGCAACTCAGGTCCTGGGGTTGTCATGGAAGCAGGGTGTGATCGAAGACACCTAGCCAGGGGAGGGTGGAGTAGGGTGGGGCTGCCTCCCCCACCTGAAGGAAGGGATGAGTGTTGTCAATTATTCTACCTTAGGGAAGCTCCTTCTTGCATTCCTGCACTTAGATGAGCACTTTCCCTCAATAATTCACCTTGAAGTGCTTTCTCCAACAGGAATCTCCATCACTTGACAGGAAGCAGTGGAGAACCTGAAGCCACACAAATGCAGGAGGCTGCACTGTGGTCTTAGCCTTCCACAGTGCGTGGACAGGAGTATAGCTCAGTAGTAAAGCAGTTACTTGGCCCACTCAAGATACAATGATAAAAATGTTATGTTCCATAACTCTTAAGATACAAAAAGAAAAACAAAACAATAGAAGAAAATTATTTTGGAAGTAACAGGGTGCTGCTAGTCCTACTTTGAGATAGTCACCCATTTCCTGTGTGTCTTAGTTATTTTTCTCT
Organism: Myocastor coypus; assembly: GCA_004027025.1. Taxonomy (NCBI): domain Eukaryota; kingdom Metazoa; phylum Chordata; class Mammalia; order Rodentia; family Myocastoridae; genus Myocastor; species Myocastor coypus. The sequence continues at coordinate 6,706 of PVJA010017177.1, read as the reverse complement.
TGTGGCTGGGACAAAGTCCCGACATCCAAAATGAAGGAAGGAAAGGTTTATTTAGCTCACAATTACTAGAGGTTTCAGTCCATATTCGGCGGCTCCAAGGCTGAGTGGCACATGGCAGAGAGCAGCAGTTCATGGCAGCAGAACAGCAATAATGGCCACAGAGGCAATGGAATAACCAGAGGAGCAGAGAGCAACAGTGACAGTCTGTCTCTCTGTCTCTCATTATATTACATTCAGGCTCTCTGCCTTAGCCTGTCCGCCTTAGGCTACACCCATAGTCCTAGAAGTGTTCAGACCCATAATCCCATCAGTACTAAAACACATAATCCCAGGGATCGTGAGGCAAGTCTCAAACTCTGGAAATCCCTACCCCATGATTGCATGAAGCTTTGCAGGGACAGCTAGACATAAATCGTGACACTGTGTTTGAACAAACACTGGAACTGACCTTGAGCTCGCTTAGACAAAAACAGATTAAGGCAGCCCCTATTCCCACCCCGTTTCTGGAAGTTTCACAGGAGTGAGAGAGCCTCATTCCTGGGCAGCAGCAGGCCTTCTCTAGCACTCCGTGGGGACCCAGGGAAGGGCTGCTTGTGGGACAGCATGTTTTGAGGGTACACCCCGGTCATTTCCTGTTAGGCTCCTGGAGAGAAGCTGAGCGGAGGGAGGGACTTCAGTGTGGACAGACGATGCCACTTCACAACAGAGGGGACAAGCCTGTGAGCTCAGGCACCCCATAGGGAACCTCAGCTCCCTCAAAATCAGATATAGAAAACCTTAAGCTTAAAAGTGGGACTTCATTTATGTAACATTTGAAAATTGAGGTGTTGGTTTTTGGTAAATAAAGCTTACCACTTCAGAGCTCTTCTTGTTCCAACTCATCTTTTATTTTTTTAATGAAAAGTTGAAAAGAAAAAAAAGTTGATTCATTAATTGTTTGATTCTTGTTATATATATTTTTTCCGGTACTGGGGCTCGAACTCCTGATGTTGGACTTGCCAGCCAGGTGAGCTATATCCCTGGCCCCCAATTTATCTTTTAAATAGAAATCAGTGTCTTCTATATTATATATAGATTATTATATACAATTTAAAGCCATCCTGATGATTCAAGAGCTCTATTTTTATCTTTGTATAGTACATTTTGCGGCTGCCCTTTCAGCTGCCTGTAATTCATCCCTGATCTTTCTGTGCTGTGGATTAGAAAGCTGGATAACTAAGCTCTTTAAGAATTATATGCATGAGTCAGTGAGATAGCTCAGCAGTCTAAAGCACCTGCTTAAGCAATCAGAGGAACCTCAGTTCGATCCCTGGCACCTCATGCCATGCTAGCCCCAATGCCTGGGCAGGCTGAGACAGTCACACAAACGAAGAAAAGAACTATATGCAAAAATTATGTATTGAAAATGAGTAAATGGCTGCAAAGTAATTGCTTGGCTTTACAAATGGAGCTTCAGGCTAGACATTTGGGGTGCCCAGAAGCCAAGCTCAAGCATCTGGCAGAGCGGCCTAATGCCATCAGAACGTATCATGGTTCTTGGATGGTGAACAGCTGCGCATCAAGAAAGCTAGGGCTTGGCTGCACACCGGCTAGAAAAGTCAAGTCACCAGGTTGGCTTATTTTTATGGGTCAGGGAAGGACATAGATAAATGGTTTAGGACTCTAGAATTAATATGAAGTAGATGTAAGGCACTGACATTTAGCTCCCTTATTCTCTGTGACCTGTCACTGGCCGTGACTTTCCCTCCTTCAGGGGCCCTTGTGACAAAGACCTCTGTCCCCAGGGCCTAATTGCCATTGCTGCCCCAGTATCTCTAGGAGGAGGCGGAGGCTGGAGGACCCAAGTCATATGGCGCTGTGGCTAGTTAATGGCAGGCAGGCGTGGACTCCTATGGATAACAGTCGCACACTTGGTATAGTCTGGCGCTGCTGTTTTTCCAGCTCTATACACTGCCCGCTGTGCTCTCCCAGAGTCCACGATCCAGGTAGTTACAGTTAACAGATAAAATACCCACTGCCCACGCAAATCTGAGAGTAGTTGTGAGGTCATTTTCTAAAATATAAGTGTGTCCTGTAAGATATTTGGAGCGTACTTACACTGAAGATTATTAGTTGCTTGCGTGAGACTCGACTTGAAAGGGGAAGAGTTAGTGGTAACAGGAAGGTAGATGGACTACAGTTCACTTTCAGCCTTTTATGTGCCAGAGATCATTGTATCAGTCATGTTTAATATTACATTTTATCCCAGTGACATCCATTCCCAGGCCTTCAGAATCACTTTTCAGAGAGAGTCCCAGGAAAGTGCACCCAGGTCTAACAAGTAGCTCGGGTGATTTTTATTCAGAGGAAACTTTCAGAACCCCATGCTGTAGAACAGCCTTCCCGAGCATAACTGTGCCCCAGGGGGTACAGGTCTGAATGCTGAAGATCTGGAGTAGAGAGGAACCCATCCACTCATTCATCACGTTCTTATCAAGCAGCGTGAGATACTATTGCACTTCATTGTGTTACCAATTTATATAACACACTTGTTATCCAAGTGGTGTGAGAACCAAGGTATTAAGAGATTTGTTCTGTCTGAGAGGGAAATAGATTCAAGAAAAGCTTTAAGACATTGTGGTATTAGACCAGAGCTTTGAATTATGGGTAGAATTTGGAGATGCAGGGAAAGGGGTGAGAGCCAGAAGGTCCTGGGAGACAGAGCAGACTGAGCAAAGGTGCACATGCGTGAACATCTTGGATTAAGCATTGTGAATATACATATAGGGGGATGATTGGAAGGTGGGTTGGGGCCCACATGGGCATGGAGAGCCTTAAGTAAAGTTACTGTGGTGTTAGCAGGGAGTGGCTGATATGTTAGCAGAGGCCTGGCCTGGTGAGAATTCTTGATGGGCAGGCAGCAGTGCAGAATGAGTAGAGTGGTGAGCTTCAGGTGAAGGAGTCATGGTAGCACTTCTGCAATTATTTAGCTATGCAGAGGGCAGAGGGCCTCCCTGTGGGTGAGCAAGTGGAGAGGAGTATGTCTGTCAGTGAAGTTGCAACAGTTGATGAGCTGCAGGAGCATCAGACAGTTGTGAGGTCTGAGCCCCAGTCACCTTAATTAGAGACTGGAATTATGGGTTGGAGGAGGGAAGGGCCCATGTGTCGGACAAATGTTCAGGTCCGTTGCACTAGGTGTAAGTGCAAAAATTGAATGTGTCTCACTCACACACTACCCTTAACATGTGACAGAGTCTGGGCAGGAAGTAGTGCTCAGTAAGCTTTTGCCGCTTTTCAGATGCCAGTCAGGCTGCTCAGGAGAAACCACCCCAGGAGACTTTTGGAAGTGGGTTCTGGGCTAGAGATGGGTGAGGGAGAGCTCTTGGCATAGAAGCACCACAGAGCCTGCAGGAGTGGGTGGCATATTGAAGGGGAGAGAGCAGGGGAAGATGCAGACTGGAGATAGATCCTCAGTGAGTGCTTTAGTGGGTGGCAGGGGAGAGTCCTCAACCGAATGCGCTGAAGGTAGGAAGCATCCCAGCTGCCTGGAGGTCAACAGCAGCAGGAGTTAGAGGAAGGTTCTTAACTGGGCAACGCTTGCAGGGCATGGTGGAGAGAAGGTTCTGGTGGGGACACCAGGAAAGCTGTTCAGAGAGAGTGAAAGGCACACATCAGATAAACCACTACATTTAGTTTGCATGCATTTTTAAGGAGAAGGAAACAAATCTGCATTCAACAATTGACTATAAGGTACTTTCATAGTGTATATTGGTCTGAGATAATGCTTTAGGGAATATGTTATACCATACAATGGAGCAGCTAAAAAAATATTAGCTTTCTTCTACAAAGGAAAATCTGTGTATTTGCTGCCACTATCCAGCGCTCCTGTGTTATCATATGCCAACAATCACAGCTGGGACACACGCAGGAGATAGAGTGGGCTACGAGAGGGGACAGGGCCCGCTTGCTGTTCCTGTCTCATTCTGTTTATTCTTCCAAATTGAAAAATTGGATCAACTTGACAGTGAAATGCAGTGAATTTTGCTGAAATATGAAGGTTAAGGCAGTCAAATAGGAATTATGCAGAGGTACAATTTCTGTGAAGACAGCAGGAACTACCAGTTGATTGCCGGCTCCATCAGGTGGAGCTGACTCAAGTATGAAGATGTTCACATCCTCCGTTTGGATTTGGGCTGCTCTTGTTTTTTTAGCGAGTACAGGAGGAAATAACTCCATTGAGTAAAAGTGAATGGAATTGAGGCTGACATATACAAAGAATTAAGGACTCGAAGAGTTAGTTTTAAGAAATAATAAAATAGCCTACCTTTGACCAATCTTGTCAAAGAAGAAAAGACCCAAATCAATGAAATTATAAATGAAAAAGGTGAAATCACAAAGGACACCATTGAAAATCCAGAGGATTTATAGCAACTACTCCCAAAAACTGGAGAACCAAGAAGAAATGTATAGGCTCCTAGATACATATTAATTACAAAAACTAAATTAAGATATAAAAACCTAGAACAATCCAATAACAAGCCATGACACTGAAGCACTAATAATAATTTTAAAAATGCTGTGAACTAAATAAAACCTGGAATGTGATAGATTCGCTAGAGAATTCTAGAAGAATCTCAAGGAAGATCTAACAGAAATACTCTTCAAATTCTTCAAATGAAAGGGAATATTTTCAAAGTTATTCCTGAAAGTTAGCATTACCTTCATTCCAAAATCAGACAAAAAGTCAACTAAAAAAGAAAACTACAGACCAGTCCCTTTATAGTACAAGGATGCAAAAGTCCTCAACAAGAAACTGGCAGAAAGACTGCAGATCATTACAAAATCACGTATCAGACCAAGTAGGATTCACTTCAGAAATGCAAGTGTGGTTCAATCCATGTAAATCAATAAATGTAATGTATCACCAAAAAAAGAAGGAAGGATAAAAATCACAGAATCATCTCAATAGATGCAAAAAGAACTGGCAAAATTCAATAACCATTCTTTGTGTGTGTGTGTGTGTGTGTGTGTGTGTGTGTGTGTTTGAGACAGGGTCTCATGATGCAGTTTAGGCTGACCTTGAGCTCACTTTTGTAGCCCAGGCTGGTCTCACACTGATCCTCCTGCCTCAGCCTCCCAAGTGCTGGGATTGTAGGCATTTACCACCATGCCCAGCCACAACCACTCATAATTTAAAAGACCAAAAGAAAAAAAAGACTTTGTCTCAATCTGAAGTCATTTATAGAAAATATACACCCAACATTATATTACATGGAAAAAATTGAACACTTGGCCTTTAAGCTCAAAAATAAGATGGAAATTCTCACTATCACCACTCTTGGTCAGCTTAGTACTCAAAACTTTAACCTAGGCAATCAGACAAGTGAAAGAAATTGAAAGGATACATATAGGAAAGGAAGAATTCAGATCATCCTCATTCACAGATGACATGGTCCTTTGCATAGAAGATCCAAGACTTCTATCAGAAAACTCCTGCAATTAATAAATTCACCAAGGTAGCAGGATACAAAATCAATGCACATAAAATCAGTAGTATTGCTGTTCACCAATAATAAACCTGTTGAGAAATTAAGAAAGCAAAAAGATTTATACTAGTTTCATGAAAAATTGAATATTTAGGAAATAAATGACCTCTGTAATGAAATCTATCGTATTCTGATAAAGGACATTTTAAAGTAGACGCCAGAAAATAAGTTCCTGGATATATAGAATCAATAATGACAAAATAGTCATATTTCCAAAACTGATATATAGATTTAATGCAGTTTCAATCAAAATACCAATAGCATTCCTCATTGAACTAGAAAAAGGAGTCCTAAATTCTATGGAACCAGAAAAACAAAATTAATCCTGGGCAATAATAGTGAAGATAGACCCATCACAATCTTGAATTGCAAATTATATTATAAAGTTGAGAGAAACAGCAAAATATTGGCCCAACACAGATACTGTGGATCAGTGAAACAGAATGGAGGATACAGAGACAACCCGGGCATGTTCAGCTATTTGATCTTTGACAAAGATGCCAAAAATATTAATTGGCTAAAAGCCTCAGCAAATGGTGCTGGGAAAACTGCCTTTCCACATGCAGAAGACTGAATCTAGACCCTTGTCTCTCACTATGTAATAAAATAAAATAGATCAAAGTTCTAAATATGGACACAAAACAATGTACTAGAAAGTAAAATAGGTAAAACTCTTGATGACATAGGCAAGGACTTCCTTAACAGAACTCTGACTATAGAAGAAAATATCATCAAGAATCCATAAATGGACTCATATCAAAACTATGTTTCAGCATAGCAAAGGAAACAGCCAAGAAAGTGAACAGACAACCTACACAATGGGAAAAACATTTTCAACTATTTTTCATAAAGAGAACTAATTCCTAGAATGTATAAAAAAATGAAAAACTTAGATCCCTCCCCAAAGTGAAAGATCCAGTAAAAAAAAAAAAAAAAAAAAAAAAAAAAAAAAAAAAAAAAAAAAAAGGACACTAAACTGAATAGACATTTCTCAGAGGTATAAATAGCCAATAATGACATTAAAAAGTGCTCATCATCACTGGCCATTAGAGATATGCAAATTAAAACAACACTGATTCCATCTTTCCCCAGAAAGAACAGCCATCAAGAAATCAAAGCCAGGCATGGTGGCGCACGCCTGTAATCTCAGCACTCGGGAGGCTGAGGCAGGAGGATTGGTG
>PVJA010017176.1:0-42076 GCA_004027025.1 Myocastor coypus | reverse complement strand
TAAAAAAAAAAAAAAAAGTAAAAAGGACAGAGCATATAGCTCATTACAAAGGCCCTTGGTTCAATTCTGAGTACCTAAACAAATAAAATATAAAATGCAGAATAAACTATATTTTTAAAAATAGAAATAAAAATAGCAAATTATTACATAAATCTTTGTCAGATTAGTGTTGCAATTACTTAAGTCTACTTGACTTCTAGAATAGGTGAACTGGAGCTGCCTATTCAAGTAGACTTCTAGAAGTCTACTTTACTTATAGAATGATACTGTGTGCATTTAGTTTATTCTAAGTTGCATTTTCTAGATATCCTTTTAAAATGCAGCTAGGAGCATTCTGATACTGGATTTACAATTAAGAGATTAAGAATTGGGTTTTGCTTCTTATCTGATGTTTTGCATCTTTTTTTTTGAAACAAGTCACTGAACAGTCTCACAAGACTGGCCTTGTGCTCACTTTTGTAGCCCCCAACCTGGTGTCAAACTCAGAGTCTCCTGGCTCAGCCTCCCAAGTGCTGGAATTATAGGCATGCACCACTGTGCCATTACAGAGCCAAGATGGCACGCCCAGGGATCTGGGGCTGAGACTGCATGCATGTGGGGCCAGGGATCGAACTCAGGTCCTTGTGGTTGCCAGGTAGATAGGTGCTTATGCCTCTGAGCTATCTCTCCAGCCCCTTGATCAAGTTTCTTTCTTTTTAAAAACTTTATTTATTTGTTATGGCCTGCTCAGCCTGACCTGGGGGTGGGGCTGGCATAGCATGTGGTGCGGGGATCCAACTGCAGTCCTTGTGGTTGCCTAAACAGGTGCTTTAGACCACTGAGCTATCTTGCTGATCCTGATCTAGTTTTAATTTCCAGTACCCCCTCCACGCCATATTTAGGACAGGGTCTATAGGGTCTTACTGCATAGATTGGATTCTTAGTAATTCTCCTGTTTTCAGCCTCCCAAGCTCTGGGATTACAGGCACTTGCCACCATGCCCAGTCTCAAGCACCCTGCAGGCGGGGCAGGCATGGCAGGCCGGGCTGCTGCACTGTGCCTAAGCAGGCACTTTAGCCCACTGAGCTATCAGGCTAGCACCTAATTTCCTTTTCTGAAAATGATAATTTGTTGGGCATGGTATATTAGCTGGATTTTCCAAAATATGCAAAGTGAACCATAGTTACAAGTCCCTGATGAAACTCATGAGCTATTTGTGTATCTGACTATAAAGGAGTTAGGTTCCTAGAGTATTTTAAACATTAACATGGAAAATTTACAAGTAAACTTGCTGTAACTGATGAACTATTTTTGAAGTGACTGCTTCAGCAGTGTCACTGCTTGGAACACAGCTCCAAATCCAAATAGAGACATGTCTTTATTATTTTAAAATGTATTTATTAAGTACCTGATATGCCACACACTATTATGAGAATAGAGGAACAGCAGTGAACAAAACTTTTGTTCTTCCAAAGCTTACAATGTATGAGTAGAAATGAATAGTAAGCAAATAAAGGAAATATGATTGGTTTTGATTAGTGGAATAAAAATAAAATAGGTGGGAGTTTAGAGTGAGTGGGGAAACAGCTGGTGTAGTATTTTCTATAGGAAGCTCAGGAAGAGCCTCTAGTAAACAAGGAACATGGAGTGCATCTGAAAAGAGCGGTGGAATGGCCCAGGCTGACAAGTGCCCAGGAGCATTCTAGAAGGAGGAACCGCAGATGCACAGGCCCTGGGATTCCATCTGAGAGAGCCAGTGTGGCATGGAAGGAGCAAGCAAGACCAGGAGGATATGAAAGAGACAGGTTCAGGAGATCAGACGATGGATGCGCTTTGTGTGTAAAGGACGTTGACTGTGAGGTAGAGGAGCCTAGGAGGACCTGAACCTGAGGTTGCGACTCGTAACTTAGAAGCCTCATTCTGGCTCCTCTGGTGAAAATACATCCTGGGGCTATGATTAGATGTTCACGGCAGTAGCTCTAGCAAAAGATGAAAAAGTTCTGGACTAAGGTCTTCAAACTTGGATCTGTTTTGAAGACTGATTCCCTGAATTTGATATGCCAATAATTTAAATGAAGAATGTGAAAGTCAAGTATAACTGTTTAAGGTTTTGAGTCTGACTTAAAGTATAAAGTTTCCATTTACTAAGGTAGGGAATGCAATAGAAAAGCAAGCCTGCACAGGAGAGGAGTCAGATTTCAGACTGGTTAGGGCTGAGATGCCATTTATACTGCCAGTTAGAGATCTCTGTCACCTAGGTTGTTCACCAAGGCTAGAGAGTCTGAGAAGTCTGGTCAGAGATGTAAGTCTGGCAATCATCCGCACATTGGCGGTATTTAAAGAGATTATTCTGGATGAGATCATATCTTATTTACTTTTCTAATTGCTGAGACAAAAGAGGAAAGATTTATTTTAGCTCACAGTTGGGAGAGGCTTCAGTTTCTAGTGGGCTGGCTGCAAGGCAGGGTTGTGTGTCAGCAGGGCATCGCAGAGGGGAAGTAGATGGTGGGAAACATTGGAGCAGCAAGCAGCAGCCACAGAGCAGCCTTCCCTCTCTCCCTCTCTGTCCCATCCAGGCCGTCAGCCTGTTAATTGGTGCCACCCGCCCGGAGTGGGGCTTCCATTATCCACACCCAGAACTGTGCCAAGTCCAACCAGTGGACTGATTTCGGACCACACTCCCTCAGCCGCAGCATCACGCACTGTATCCATGCTCGTACACCCCAGATCCAGCCACCTCTGCCAAGCTCTACCTGTGCACGCATGAAGCTTTCTGGGCATCTGGGAAGCAGCCATAACAGATTACCTATGTAGTGAGTAGAATAAGGGAAGTTTCAGACAACTCAGCCATGGACCACTTCTGCAGTTAGAAGTGGGAAAGATGAAGAAGAGATCTGGAAAATAGGCAGAAAACTAGGAATCAGTGCTATCAGAAGTGTAACAAGAGAGTGGGGAATTTTTAAAATGGTGTAAATTTGGGAGCTAGTCTTTGTTTTGTTTTGTTTTGTTTTCACCTTCTTTTTATACCTAGCACAGAGTCTACAGGGTCTCACTATATAGACAGTATTTGTAGTGGTTCTCCAGTTTTTAGCTTCCAAAGCACTGGGATTACAGTCACAGGACACCATGCCCAGTCTCAGTTGCCTTCAGCACCCGTGGGGGAATGGGGCCGGTAGGGCACACCAGGGCTCTTACCCGGCTGCTGTGCTCTGCCTAAGCCCATGCTTTAGTCTGCTGAGCTGTGTAGCCAGCCCTTTGGTTTTCTTTTATCTGTCATTGCATTGGAAAAAATTTTAACTAAGCCATACCTTCCTTTCAACCCACAGTATTGTTTATTATTATTATTATTATTATTATTATTATATTATTATTTGGGAAGTGGTGGTTCTAAGGTTGTAACCAAAGTTTGACAGTAATATTCCATATGTTCAAGTTGGAAATAGTAAGTTGATGTTTTGAAGAGGTTTGTACAGAAAAGAGATTGAGAATGTTAGTCAGTTTTAGATGGTATGTGAGAAACACTATAGCCTGAGCAGCTTCAGCAACAGATAGTACATGCTTATTCAGGAGTCTGGGGATCAAAGAGCAAGAAGCCAGTATATCTGAGGTCTGGGGAAGCCCATGGTTGCAGATATCTGTTTACTGGCTGTACCCTCGTATGGCAAACAGCACAGTGAGGGGTGGCCGGCAGAAGTGGCTCCTTGCCACTCAGTTTGAGAGGCCCTCACATCGCTGCCCAAACTTCCTCCTTCAGTTCCCTTCACCTGCTTCTCTGTCTCCTGGACTCAGCCCAGGGAATTGAAAGAAGCTCTCTTTGAAGGAAAGGTCTGCTTATAATTTTTCCTCTTGCATAAAAGTTTTACGTATTTAGTTTTAACAGCTAGAAGTCATTGTTGGAGGCACTTATTAATTGCTGAATAAAAGAAAAGATGAAGTTCTTGCTCTAATATAGGTTCCTGTTGTCTGTCTTTATTACAGGGTTAGAGACATGTTGACTGATGAGATCACTAAGACTGCTGCAAAGTAAGATTCATGTGTTTTCTTACCAAAACGTTACATGAGTATTTTTTTCCTGGTAGACATGTAGAGCTTTTCTTTTTAAGGCATTTCATCACTTTAAGGATTATGAAATATTTTCAGGGTTTTTTTTTTAACAAAAAGAGTGGCTACTCTTTCCTATGCTAAGTTAATTCTTGTTACATGTCTTTTCATGTAAATATGGAGGAATTGCTGCAAACATATGTCTATATCAAGAGTCGCTGAGGCTAACTGCTTATTGGACAAAGTGCCACATGCTTTGGTTTAAATTTAAAGAGGGAAAAAAGAAAATTCTAGAAAATGTGAGTTATATGAGATCTACAAGAAGATTACACAATTTCAGCTGTGTAGCAGCAAATATATCAAGAATAATACTTCCTTTTAGTTCCTGAAAGTGTATGTAAAATTGAATTTTTAAATACTCAACTCTAAGGCAAAAACCCAGTAGAAAGGCAGTTGCAGTTATATCCCAATGGTTGTTCTAACAAAAATACTTGACTGTTACTACCTGGAAACACTTTATTTACCTGAAGCTAGTTATTACTAAGAAAATTATACCCTAATGAACTTACTTGAATAACATCTTTAGACTCCGTTGTTAAGAAGTTGACACGTTGTTCCTAGCAGTAAGTTACATGTCAGTTATATTCACTTTGCTGTTCCCTATCACCATTAGCTATTGCCATTTGTTTGACTGCCTTTCTTCTTAGCCTCCAAATAACATAGGCCTTTAATCTAGAGGGTTTCATGTGTAATTAAAAAGTACATATTATGCAGAAATATTTAATGCAATTTTGTTTACCCTTGTATCTCAGAACTTCCTGTAGGTATGTAGAGTAGATTTTTGCCTTCAGTATATAAAAAGGCAAAAAAAATAAATAAAATAAAATAAAAAGGCAAAAAAAAAATATATATATATATATATTTTAAAAATATATAGATTAAAATATATGTATTATATATATTTATATATTATATATAAATATATATTAATATATATATATATATTAGAAGCAGCTTTTTACATAATTTCATAAGCAAGATCTTGCCAGTGAAGTCTGATCTAGAACATGGTTACTCTTCAGCCTTCTGTCTTTTAAACAAAGGGAAAAGGAATTTGTAATCTTTTCCTGTTTCCGATTTGTGGGAGGAACTGGGGAATCCGTAGTCTGGCGTACATGCACCAACTCTCCGTGAGGGATGCAATCATGGTGTACTAATACACCACTGGAAATAAGTGCATAAATACATTATCCTATAGCCTCCTGCCCCATCTTCCAAGCAAAACAAAGGAAAGGAAAGGAAAGTGTAGAAAGCATTCTGTGGAAGCTCCCTGGCTCTGCTCTCCTGGTTTGCTAAATTGGAGGCACAATGGGAGAGCATTCAGCTGCCTGCTGGATGGGAGGGGTGCCAACTGCAGGTGGGGGCTGGCTTTGAACTTTACCTCTTGTAGTTTTTGTCTGTTATTCAACCTACTCATATCCTGTTAAAAACAGTGCTCTGACATTTGTAGCAAAAAACCTGGATGCTAAAGAAACAGTTTTCTATTAAGCTATAATTTTGCCTCTCTTGTAAAAGTTTTGCCCTTTACATTCTAAATTTTATTTCACATGACTTTTATCTTCAGATCTGTGATGCATCACTTTGTGACTAATACCTAAGGAGAATGTGTTCACTTTTTCCGTTGTATGGAGTAAAAATAATTTACGTTTTCAAGGCAATGGTACCTTCTCACCAAAAATTTCACAGTATTTTATAGACCTTATTAGAGCAACCCTGATAGCTCGAGGTGCTATGCAGGTGAGCAGGACACAGGGCTGAGCGATGCCTGACTGCAGGAGGAAGAGCTGGTGCTTCTCTCCTTCTGCTCACTGGTTTCTCTAACCAAATAAAGAACGCTTTCCCCCTCTCTGATAACTGAGTTTTATGTGACTACCATGACTTTGGAACTAGGGCAGGACTTATTTTATTTAGGGTCACCAGTTAAATGCTGGAAGTAAAATACTAGTCATTTGATTAAACTGATTTGTTTAGTTAAGAGCATTTTTCAGGCCTCAGGGTTAAGACTGAGGGAGAATCAAAACACGGATAAAACCTGATGATTGATGGAAATTTGTTGTCATTGTTATTAAGTAGACTGAAATCTGAAGACAAAAATCTCTAAGGGATTAGATCACTTTACTAATATGCAATGTAATGCTTTGTCCCTAAGACAGCATCCTTGAAGCTTATCCCTCCTTGTACTTTTTAATTAGGTTAATGACATCATTTTGTTCTATGTCAGTGGTGTTTCCTAGATAAATACTGAACTGATGCTGACATGTTGACATGTTGTTATGGAAATTAGTCACCACTGTTTGATTGGTAGGAGATAGTTACTTGAGTAGCAGGGTGATGGAACAGTCGTAGATTTTTTTACCTGGGCAGTTCTTCCTTGAGTTTGTTTCCCTTAGAAAAAAATTAAAAACAAGGGCTGGCGAGATAGTTCAGTGGTCTAAAGTGCCTGCTTAGGCAACCGCAGGGACCACGGTTTGATCCCCAGCACCATATGCTGTGCCAACCTGACCCCCAGGGCAAGCTGAGCCAGCCAACACAGAAAGAAAGAAAGAAAGTTAGAAAGTTAGAAAGTTAGTTTAAAAAGAAAAAATTAAAAATAAAACCATATATGTATTTATATATATATATATATATATATATATATATATATATGGAGAGAGAGAGAGAGAGAGAGAGAGAGCGGGCTTGAGCAAGCAAGTTGGACATGTAGAGAATGTATGTTAATCAAGAGGTTGGTGATTATGGTATTTGGAATGTGTGGCTTGGCCTACAGATGCTCTGTAGGCAGTAGAACAGTTTTTTGTATTTAAAGATAAACATCCAAATATGCATTCCATTTGCAACTAAAAGTGTAACTATCAGTGGCTTCAAATATATTTTCCTCTTTTTTTTCAACAATATACAGATGCTCAAGTATATCCAACTTTGGAAACAAGCGTTTTGGAGTACTATTTTTTTTTTTTTTTTTTTGTGGGACCAGGGTTCGAACTCACGACCTTGCACTTGCCCAGCAGGCACTTGTGCCTCGGAGCTATCTCCCCAGCCCCTACTATTTTAAAACTGAAAGTAAATTCCCTTAAAGAATTTTATGACTTACAATGTACTATTGATACTTTTTTGTGCAATATACTTGTTTAAGGAAGTTTAATATGCAGTTTCAAGTGATCATGCTTTTCTACATGGTGATAAAGGCTGGGGATCTAATTGTCAGATCACCAAGAACTGAAAACTTAAAAAAAAAAAAAGTACCATTAGGGAATTCATGTTTGTTTTGTAACAACACGGATCTCATGATATTTTCAAAAGAATGTGTGCAGGTTAAATACTCCTTATGTAATATGCTTGGGTTAGACATGATTCAGATTTCAGAGCTTTTCAAATTTTACATACTAGCATAGACTTTATATAGAGAGAGTATCCCTAATCTAAAAAGCTCCAGTTTAGAACCTTTTTTGTGTGTGTGTGTGAAATTGGGGATTGAACTCAGGCGCTTGTGCTTGCCAAGAAAGTGCTTATTCTACTGAGCTATCTCCCCAGCTCCTATAACATTTGTCTTTTTGAGACAGGGTCTTGCTATGCAGTTCACGCTGGCCTTGAGCTCACTTTTGTAGCCCAGGCTGGTCTCAAACTCACATTGATCCTCCTGCTTCAGCCTCCCAAGTGCTGAGATTACAGGCGTGTGCCACCATGCCCAGCTCAAACATACATACATACATACATACATACATACATACACTTATTTACATATGTATGTACATACGTTATGGTTGGCTCATCCCAACCTGGAGGTGGGGCTGGCACAGCATGTGGTGCTAGGAATTGACTGTGGTCCCTGTGGTTGACTAAGCTTGCCTAAGCAGGCACTTTACACCATTGAGCTAACTCCCCAGCCCATTCTAGAACTTTTTAAATATTATCACTCCACTTGTTTTAGAAAAACTGTAAAATAGTTAGCATCTTGTTGTCAGATGATTTTATGGCCCAAATCCCCCCTTGCTCTGTGGTCTTTGGTCATTAACCATGTAAGTATTAAATTAGTGCAGCACCTGGCATGCAGCCGAGACGTCCAGGCTTCCTTCCAGCGTTTCCTTCCCTTACTCCTCAGTAAGAATGCTGACATCTTACTGATTTATGGCAGATCTCTAAGAAGCGCAAGTTGGGGAGGGGTGAACAAAAGGAGCAGTTGTGCGGGGCAGACCTTTGCCAAGCTGCAATACTCAGAATAACAGGGACACAAGGAAGGAGACAGACCAACAGGTGACCAGAGGAACTGGTATGGCAGGTCCTGACTTCATTATTATGAAATGGAAGGAAAATGCAGAATATATGTGTGCAGTAGCCTTTTCCGACCCTCTTACTTACTTGTTGAACTGTGTTCATAGACTAGGGAGGGAAGGGCTAGACTGGCAGGGAGAAGACGAAAGATTTTGTCCCACATAGCTGCTCTGGTCCTACGCTGGGTAAGTAGAGTTCTGCAGGGTATGCAGTACACTTACATTCAAGCCTCAAGTCAAGGCTCTGTGTATTTCTGAGAGAAGAGTACACACTTAGGAGCCTGTGAAGGGATTTCTTTTGGTGAGTGCCCTGTTGCCCTTTGCCAAGGATGAAATAAAAATTTTATAAAGGAGGAACTTAAATATGTGTGTGGGCTTAGATTTTTTAAGTTATAAAATGCCATGATGAGCATACATTAATAAAAAGAATTAAAAGTGTGAGGATAAACGTTAGCATCCAGGACAGAGTTGGCGGCCCATCACATCTCATTAGTGTCTCACTGGGCACCTTCTTCTATGGGATCAGCTTGGCATCATGGAATAGTGATAAGTATGCAGTTTCAAGTGCTGAATGAATATGAGAAAAGTTTAGTTATTTTTTGTTTGTTTGTTTGTTTGTTTTTGCAGTACCAAGCATTAAACTTAAAACCTTGCACTTGCCAGGCAGGTGCTTATACTGATGCTCAGCTATAACCCTTACCCTAGGTTTAATATTCTTGATGCCAAATTCTGAGATCAAAATAAAAAATTTTATCTCAGATTTAAAAAACTCATCTAAATGATATTACAGGAAAATGTTCCTAATCTCCATAATCTAAAAACATGTCACCCTGCTCCCATCTTTTTTTTTTTTTTTTTTAAATGTATTTCATTGTTACAGGGTCTCACTATGTACCTCATACTCATAGTGATCCTCCTGTTTTCAGCCTCCTTGGCACTGGGGTTACAGGGATACGCCACTATGCCCAGACTCTGTGGTCAGCTCAGCCCACCCTGGAGGGTGGGGTTGGTGCAGCATGTGGTACCAGGAATGGAACTGCAATCCCTGTGCTTGCCTAAGCTTACCTAAGCAGGCGCTTTAGTCTGCTGAGCTATCTTGCCAGCCCCTCATCTTAGTTTTGACCTCCAAATTATATTAGCAGCTGGCCTTGGGGTTGTTGGCTTTAGTATGAGAGAAAAATGAGAGGACAGCAATCACTGAACAAAGCTGCCATGCATTGTCAGCCGTAAAGTGTGCTATCGGCAGTGGTCCACAAGAAGCTGCTTCTACAGACTGGTGCTTCCAAAAATCCAACAGCAGTTGTGTTCTGCTGGGCTTATTCATATAATTGTCCTTGGTTGCTGATAAAATTTGTATTAGCCAAAGATGACATAGAAGAAACTCAGGACATTTTCTGTCAAATGATGAAATAAAACTTTTAGGAAGGAAGAACTTAGATATATGAGCTTAGATTTTTTTAAGTTACAAAATGTTATGATGAGCATTGTCTTGGTTACTCTTCTCATTGCTGGGACAAGTACCCAACACCCAAAATGAAGGAATGAAAGGTTTATTTAGCTCACAATTACTGGAGTTTTCAGGTCATACTGGCTACAAGGCAGAGTGGCACAGGCAGCAGTTGATGGCAGCAGTTGATGGCAGCAGCAAAGAGCAGAGAGTGCAAAAGGGAGGAGTAGCAGTAACAATGGCAACAGAGAATCAGTCTCCGTCTCTCTCATGTTATGTTCAGGCTGTCTGCCCTAGGCTAGGTGTAGTACTCACACCCACAGCCCCAAGAGTACTCAGAGCCATAATCCCAACCTTGGATCATGAATTAATCACAGACTGTAGAACTGCACCTCAATGACTGCAAGAGACTTTTGGGGGACAAATACACACAAGGCATAACAAACATACATTGATGAGAATTAAAGGGGCTGGGGAGATAGCTCCATGGCACAAGTGCCTGCGTGGCAAGTGCAAGGTCATGAGTTTGAACCCTGGTCCCACAAAAAAGAAAAAAAAGAAAAAAAAAAAAAAGGAGAAGGAGAAGAAGAAGGATTAAAGACCAGCACTGGTGTCAGGATAAAAGTTAGCGTCTAGGAACAAGAAGATTTGTGTTTCTGAGGTCCAGTGTAGGAATGTAAGTGCTTTTTTTTTACTTTTCTGTGGCTGCCCCTGACAGCCCATGTTCCTCCTGTGGCTAACACTCTTCAGTTATCTCTTGGAACTTCTTGTTTTAAAACAGAGAGAGTCCCGTGGTCAAAGGCAATGCAGTACTAGCCTTAAGTAGCCTTGCTGTTGTTGTATGCAAACAGGAAGCCAGCCTGGCCTCTGATTCTGATGGCACCCTGGAGGTGAGTTCTGGTGATTTAGACCAAGTAAGCTTTGGCTATGTCTTCTTACACCTGGTTTTAGGGAAGCTTGGCACTGGGTTTGCAAAGTTAGCTTCTGTAGCTGCAGCTATAAGTCCCATTACCTGAAGAGTTTCTCTATTATAAGTCCTGAGGCCTTCTGACTTGTTTGTTGCTTTTCCTTTCACAGTTGAGTGGTTATTTCTATTTGAAGGTGTCAATTTTATGCAACAGGGGTTGTCTTTTTGTGATTACATCAGTAGTGACCAATTGTAGGAAGTTAACTAGGCCTCCTGAAAGTGAACAATGTTGTAAAAAAACAAAGCAAAACAAAAAGATAAATAAGCAGTGTTTACAGCTTTAAAATAACTGTGCTTTGCATTTTAATAATAGATGTCAATGATAAAGTGCCTTTTAGCAAGGCATTTATTAATTAAACATGGCAAGCTGACCAGTGTTCATTTCCAATGTACTTTCTCAGATAATTCATATCTGTCAAAATAAAAGGCCTGCATTTATTCTTATTTTAAGCTGTATTAGCTGGTAGCTATCATTATCTAGAAACAATGTAGTTTAATGCTTTAAAAAGTAAATCCTGTATTTAAATCTTACTACTTCCACTTATTAGTTCAATGTCCTGTTAGTAATCTTGCCTATCAAACCCTACATTCCCATCTGTAAAGTAGGGATTGCAATACTTAGCAGATGGTGTTACTGTAAAGACTACATGCATTACTGTGTATACACTTAAGTAGAACTACAACTATGAAATTAACGCCTCTTTCTGTGATCCCTTTACTTTGGTGTTAAGCGTCCTGTGTTAATTTGCCTCTGTCGTAAAACATTCTGATTCATAGTTTGAGTTCCAGGCTGTCTCACTCTACCTACCGCTAGCTTTCATTCCTACCGCAGTTGGAAGCCATACGATAACCTACATATGAGGGCTTTGTTTTTACTTTTGATGAACCTGCTCTCCGATGTTCCTTCATGCAATTCAGAATCTCATTATTTGATGAAAGTTGAAATTTTAAGACTTCAACTAAATCGTAACATAAAGGCCTTTGTTTGTTCAAAGAATTAAGTTCCAAAGAAATATTAAATATTGATATTTATAGTTTGCATGGTTGAGTATGACATGTAGATTAATGAATGTTTTTGACATCTGTGATCATGAGAGATCTGCTCCACCCTACACACATTGAACCCAGGATGTTTGCAGTGAGCTACATCCCAGCCCTTTTAATTAATTAATTAATTTTGAGACAGGGCCTCACTGCTACCTAGCCTATACTCAACCATGCAGTCCCCTAGCCTCTTAGAATGCTGAGTTTATAGGCACGTTTCACCATACCTGGTGGGCACAAGTGACTTTTATAACCAAATTTTCTATCTATCTATCTATCTATCTATCTATCTATCTATCTATTTATCTATCGAAACTGGAGTTTGAACTCAGGTCCTTGCATTTGCCAGGCAAGTGTTTATTCTACTCAGCTATCTCCCCAGCTTCCAAATTTTCTTTTTAAAGGTAAGAGTTTTTTGGGGAGAGCATAGGGTCTTGAGTTTGCATTCCCTTTTTTCTTTTCCACACTAAAGATGATGTTTTCCTGCCTAATTTCTCAGTATAATTGTTGAAGAACAATTATATGACAATAGCCACAATGCTAGAGATGTTGATCAAGCTTTTGTAGGTTGATTGCCTTATTTTTGCAATGACAAATGATAAAATTTAGAAATTCTTTTCTAAAATTGCTTTTCTTGTACATATAACTTCCATATTATTTATACCATAAGTCACTGAACTTAGGAAACTTCTGAAATGTTTTGGATGTATTCTCTTTTACAGTCCTTATTAAATTCCTTTAAGTCTATAAAAAGGTAGATGTTGTTCTTATTAGGATACAGGTAAGGATATATATTGGTCAAATATCTATTTACTTCATAGAGTATAAGTAGATGAAGTTTACTTTTTATTATAATAGTACTTTATTATTTAATACAAAAGGGGGAATAGATTTGTTTTCTTTATTCCATCATCATTTCATGTTATTCTGTAACTGTAGGTTCCACCTAATTTTCTTCCAATGAAAGAGTGGGTTTCCATGGTGCTTCATACACTTCTGGTCATTGTGGATAGTCGTTACCAAGCTAGAGGACAGCTCTTCTCCTGCTTTTACCATGTAAGTGCAAGAAATAAAAAAATAATAATTGGGAAACCAAGGGTTGGCTGTTCTGATAACAGCTGTTTATGTGAAATCCATAATGATTTTCAAGCCTAGTTGTACTGAAGAACTACCTGAAAAACTCAAATACATCTTTGTACTTTAAAAATTCTAATGTATAGACCCTGCTTCTGATTTAATTGCTCCAGAATGGACTCGAGCATCAACATTTTGAAAAATTCTGGGTTTTTTTAATGTAGTAAGGTCAAGAGCTATAGCTGTGGAATGTGGAGACTCAAGAGTTTCTGGTCACAGTTTTCATCTTAGGGTATGTGACCATGAGAAGTTCTTTTGATCTCTTTTTTTCTTTTTTTATTAACTTTATTGAAAGTCAATAATTATATAGCATATTAAAAATTGTAGACAAATACTGAAATGTGAAAGATATAAGATGTAGACAAAGTGAATTTTAGAGAAATATTTCTGAAATGAATACATAGCGTGAGATTAATAATAGATTGCACATTGTAAACAAATTATTTACAAACTTAAATGAATGTAATAATAAAAATTGTCTAAAATAAAAATGAAGAATTTACAGATAAGTCATCTAATAGTTCACTCTGTACCAAAATCAAGAGACTTATATTCATATAATTACAATTCTCAGAGTAGAAAGGGGTAGACAATAAATATTTAAAGATTTCATATTTCTATTATAGACATGTGCCACCACACCCAGTATCAATTGCCATCTCAGCACACCCCTGGGCCAGGGCCGGGACTGGCATGGCAGGCGCAGGGATTGAACCCCCAGCCCCTGTGCCTGCTTGAAGGTGCTTTAATCCGCTGAACTATTTGGCCAGCCCATAAAACTTCTAAATTTAGTTGAAATTATAGCACCTCATTTCCAAGAAAATGATCTATCTCTTTCAACCTTTTTTGTTTTTACAAAACAAGAGGATTGAATATCAGCCCTAGTTCGTCCCCTTTGTAGTTTTATGTCATAACACTTAACCCTTATTACTCTTTTATTAAACTTGCTAAACAAAAGTAAAAATTCATTCTTTGTCAACTATCTAAAAGATTTTAAGGATCAAATTATTTAAGTTACATAAAAATGTTTACAAAATAGCTAAATATTATATAAATTCAAAGTAATGTTGTTGATTATGACAAAGCAAGTTACCTAGTCATTCTTTCTCTTTATATTTTATTTCCTGAGATTTGAGGCAAAATTAAATTATACTTTTTTTGGTTTTCATTTTTCCTCTATGGGTGTCTGTATCTGTTCCTAGAATTATTTTGATTTTACCATATCAGTATCCATTGCTTAGGGAATTACAGTGATCTTGGGACAATCAGCTAAGTGCAGAGGATTATAGTTGATTTGAATAAAATATAGCTCAAATCCTGAACTGTTTCTAAGATCACAGATTTAGCCTGCAGTCTCTTTCCCATGTACATTTGTGTGCCTCTGTCCTCCTCTTCCATACACCTCATATGTATTGTTCTGAGGCTTTAATTTTTAACCATATTTCAGAAAAAGTAAAGTACTAGGTAATATAGAATTAAATGGTAGATTTTTCTGTAAGAAGTAATACCTTCTCTGATACTGGCCTAGAAGATTTTATGGAGATTTTTGCAATAAATATTATGTTCAGATATATGCCAATACAGCTTGTCATAAGAAATTTCTAATAATTGTACATCAGTCCTACAAACCAGTAAGATTATCTTTTTACTAGTCAGTTCAGAGTTGCCTCTTGCCTTTGTGATTTTTACATTATTATACTTCTCAGATTCCTGTGTCAAGTCACTTCCTTTGTTTCCTGTGTACATGAATTTTGAATAACATTGTCATTTCAAGAGTGTTATATTGGGCCAATTAGATTGCGTAGTGAACTAAAACGCCCGCTTAGGCAGAGCATGGCAGCCAGGGTTTGATCCCTGGTGTGCTGTGCTGGCCCCTCCCCTGAAGGCACGCTGAGTCAGTTATTGAGACTGAGCATGGTGGTGTGCAACTGTAATCCCAGCCCTTGGGAGGCTAAAACAGAAGAATCACTGAGTCCAGTCTATGTAGTGAGACCCTGCAGACCCTGTATCAAATACATTTTTTTAAAAAGTGTTATATTAACTTAACGTGTAACTTAATATATATTTCATCTTAATCCTTTACCATATTTTAGGGAGCAAATAGACATAAAATTAGAAACATTTTAATTGCTTTTATTGCTAGGGACAACACTTACTTTGGCATGTCTGAAATTTTTATTTATTTATTTATTTATTTATTTATTTATTTATTTTGTCTTTTTTTTTGAGACAGGGTCTCACTATGCAGCTCAGGCTGGCCTTGAGCGCACTTTTGTAGCCGAGGCTGGTCTCGAACTCGCACCAATCCTCCTGTCTCAGCCTCCCGAGTGCTGGGATTACAGGCGTGCGCCACCACGCCCGGCTAAAAATTTTTTTTTTTTTTTTTTTTTGAGACAGGATCTCACTGTGCAGTTCAGGCTGGCCTTGAGCTCACTTTTGTAGCCCAGGATGGTCTCGAACTCACAACGATCCTCCTGCCTCAGCCTCCCAAGTGCTGGGATTACAGGCGTGAGCCACCACGCCCGGCTGAAATTTTTAAATGGGTAATAGTGAAGAACAATAAACAGGCTTTCTCCCCCACTTGAGACATGTTTATAAATGTATATAATGCCTAATGAAGCTGTATTAGTAGGGACTTTCATATAAGCTGTTCAAACTCAGCTGTCCTCTCATTTTATCAAGCTGTTACTCAGTTCTTTGCCTGTGATCACATATATAGAAACACATAGAGCTTTGCATTTCGTTTGCATAGCTGGTTATTGGTTCATAACCAGAGGCTTTTAGGATTTCAACTTCCTTTTTAATTAAAAGGAATTAGCCCCTTGTAGGAAGTAATTCATCCGCTGGGGAGTGTTCCCACCAAAATTTTTGGGAGATGTGCCAGTAGATTGTTTCAGGAAACTATGCACATTTCTCTGTATTAAATTTAAGCTCTGCTTTTCCCTGTTTTTTGAAAAACTTCTACCTTTTTGTACATTCATAAGGTAGCTTGGTGGTTTGTCCAAGGTTAGATAGCTTCATTTTTGATTTCTCAATATGTACACGGTTTCAAGTCTCTGAAATTGTTTCACACTTTATGTTGAGAGATTTCACAAATGTTAAATGTTAATGGCTTATAATTTCCTTTTGTACATTTAGAAGGGCTTTGCTGGTGAACTGATAATTAATAACAATTTTTTCATGGAATGAAAACATAATCTATAGCAACCATATTTAGATTTATTTTTATTTCTTGGCCTATGGGGCAGATCTACAAAGAACTTGCCTTGTTGTACAGAACTTTGGTGATAGGTGTGCTTCCTTCATGTTTAAATGAAAGATAACTCTCTTGTTTTCTTTCTTTGGTATGTCTTAGAAATCCTACTCTGGTGAAAATACAGCTAGTTCTATCGCCCGTTCTGCTGCTGCTGTGGCTTTGTCTCTGCTTGTGCCTGTTTTCATTATCTCTTGCAAAGAGAAGGTTGAGGAAATCCTGAACATGCTGACTGCCAGGTTACCTGGGAAACCAAGTGTTAATGAATCTCAAGCCGTGCAAATCCAGATGGGCCTTGCTTTGGGGATGTTTCTCTCTCGCCTATGTGAAGAGAAACTCAGGTACAGTTTATTAAAATATACCCTTTTTTCTCCTTTATGATTTAGGTGAAGGATTTTACATTCCTTTTTTTTTTTGTGGGACCAGGGTTTGAACTCATGATCTTGCATTTGCCCGGCAGGCACTTGTCCCGCAGAGCTATCTCCCCAGCCTCAGGATTTTGCGTTCTTATACACATATTTTGAAACACTGTATGTGAGCAGTAGGTAGTTGCTGAACTTCCTGAGATGGGGAACTTCTGCCTTTACTTCTTTTATGGATGAATCTTCTTTCTAAAATACTATGTCAATATTAACACATTTTATGGGTTGCTGGTTAAGTGGTTGCTTGCTTGAAAATCATTTCATGCTTAGATCTATATTGTAGGTGTGAACAAAAATCTAATGTTATGGTGCAATAAGTAAAGAAAAGCCCTTGGCCTCCCCATTTGTATGGAATGAAAGTAATTGCTCATCTTTTATTGAAATCACTGTAAAACGGGAGAAAAAGATTGAGCTATTCCTTGTACTCAAAAATTGTTGGGATCACTGAGTTACCTGAGTGCTGCATGTATTAAGTTTTAAATGTTGCTTTTGTCTTGTAACCTGGCTATATGTAATGATCCTTAAAAAGAGTCTTAATCTTTTCTGTGTGCTTTATTCAGTTTGACTGTTCATTTTTGGACTGCTGGCTTTATCCTTTGCAGCTAATGAAATAACAAAGGCCCAGGTGGAAAACTCCACTAAGTGGGAAAGTTTGGTTGTGTATTAATCAATTTTAGTTTTGCTATTAATATTGTTTCTTCTTTGCTTTGTAACGGACCTTAAATTGTTACATATCCAGATTGGTAATCCTACATAAATACTTGCTTATCATAAATATTTTGACACCAATGCTTGGAATTTTGCTTCATTTTCCTGCATGGAAAATAAGATAGCAGAGAGGCATCCTGTTGTGATATTATATGTCCCTAAACCTCCCTGTTTGGCAGAAATTAACACTTTGAAACAAAAACTGATGGTAGTGGATAAACTGGATAACATGTTATTTTTAGATTACAGTTTGAAACTAATGGTTAGGGTTACATTTATAAGGTATTATCACTTTGCACAAACACTGATACATGAAACTTTTATGAGAATTGCTATTGATCTAGAAAAACAGTATATTTCAGATGATCATTTTCAGCTCCTGGAAACATCTATCAGATAATTGAGATGACTGGCTTAGTCTCTGTAATGATAAATGAACATGCCTGGACTATTAATTTTGTTCTGTTTGCCAGCATTAATACACATAGGATTGGTTCTAGTCATACCATAAAACTGCCTTTTGTATGGCAGTAGATTGGTATGTATCTCATGTGTATGACAGAACATCAAGTATTTTTAAAGATTTAAAACCTGAAATGAACCCCCCCACACACATATACACACACAGTCCTTGCTACTATGATACAAATGACAGTCTCTTCACTATCTGTGTTCAGGCTCCTATGGTAGCTTTTAATTTTATTTTTTACTCATTAACTTTATTGAAAATTAATAATTTTATAGCATATTAAAAATTATAGACAAATATTGAAACATTAAAGATAGAAGATGGACTATAATCCCAGCACTTGGGAGGCTGAGGCAGGAGGATCGGTGCAAGTTCGAGACCAGCCTGGTCTACAGAAGTGAGCATAAGGCAAGCCTGAACTGCATAGCAAGACTCTGTCTCAAAAAGACAAATAAATAAATAAATAAATAAATAAATAAATAAATAAAATAAAGAAGAAGATGTAGGCAGATGTAGGTATTTTAGAGAAATATTGCTGAAATGAATATATAGCATGAGATTAATAATAGATTGCACATTATAAATAATGTATAAACTTAAATGAGTACAATAAAAATTATGCAAAAGTAAAATGAAGAAGAAAGCATTTACAGATCAGTCATATAGTAGTTCACTCTATACCTAAATCAAGAAACTTATATTCATGTAATTACAATTCTCAAAGTAGAAAGGGATAGGCAATAAAGATTTAAAGATTTGAAATTTCTGAATTTAGTTGAAATTTAGCACATTTCCAAATAAAGGAAGCTTTTGCACAAGAAATCTGAATAAAATAATACCAAGATACACAAAAATGAAATTGTCCAAAACTAATTGTAAAGAAAAACAATCATTAAAGCATAAATTAGCTATGAAGAACAAAATTAAATATAATCTTATCCCACATTAAAGTTTCTAATACTAGGAAAATATATCATGTTTTATAAGTAGATTGTTAGTCAAAGATACAATGTAAGTCTTAAAACAAAACTTAACATTAAACAATATTCAGGAAATTATTAACTCAAAATTAAATATTTCAAAACAGTTCAACTAAGAAAAAGTTTTCATGACAGTAAAGAATTACTAAGAATAAAATATAAATACTAGAATGGCAAATATATGATCAGCACTTCTAACAGTTTCTGGATAGGATATCACACAAAGTTCTAGTATGCCATAAACATAGACAGTGTCTATGTCTGGTGGCCAGGTGTCACTGTGGGACTGAGCTACTACTGTTTCCTTGTTATCTACCCTGTAGATCTGGACAGAATCTTGACCCTTAGGATGCTGTAGAAGTCCATTTGTAGAGTATGCTGATGGAAATATTTTCCTGCTATATACAAAAGAATAATTGAGGGACCATTTTTGTATACCTCTTTTTCTCCTATGTTTAATTGTTCACCGTATTTGGTGGGTTCTTTCCATTCTTCATGGAGTGGTCATACACTAACAGATATATAATATATCTGTTAATCTGTCTCTAGAATATCTGTTAGTAGTCTGTGTAGGGTTGAGTTTTCATCATGAAAATCTTTATTTAGTTCTTTGTCATGGAAGTATTTCACTTCATTAAACTTGAAAGAGAGTTTTTCAGGATATATCAGTCTGGGTGGAATTTGTTTTCTTGCAGGATTTGAAGTACTTTGCTCATTTTGTTCTTGACTTGATGGTTTGTGAAGAGAAATCTGCTGTTATTCTGATGGGTTTTCCTTTAAATGTGATCTGTTTCTTTTTTCTAATGGCTTTTAGTATACTATTCCTGTGCTGAATTTCTAGAATTGTGATTATTATATGGCTGAGTGTAGTTTTAATTGGATTGATGTTATTTGGAATTCTTCATGCTTTGGTTACTGAATGTCAGATTGTTTCCCCATATTTAGGAAGTTTTCTGCTATTACTTTTCTCCATATTCTCTCTCTTTTTTTTTTTTTTTCTTTTAAAAGCTTAACAAAGTGATTTATTTATTTTTATTTATCTATTTTTACAATGTATATTGTTGTCTTCATAGAAGTTGTTCAGATTACAAGATGCAGATGTTTCTAAATATTATGGGTACAAATATTTCTTCTCATTGAACTAAGGAAATAGTTATATACATAGAGAATATTCCACAATAGTAGTGGGTTATTGGCAGAACTGGCAATGTCAGAAGCTGTAGACTTGAGCCTTTTACAGCTCAGCATACTAATCTGGCTTTATTTTTTATGCCTAGTGGTTAAATTGTTCTGCTGGGGGGTTAAGGCCAAGTTAAAGCAAGATCTATATAATAGAACGTGTAATTTTCATATCTGATAAGGTCACTCAAATCCCCTCAGATTTACCTTGGAATCATGTACAGCATTTTGCAGAACTCTTGTCAGTGTCAGCCATCTGGATGAGTCACAGCCATTGCTTCACCAGTTTGTTCTCTGTCAAAGCCTGAAAGAATGTTTTCTCTCTAGGTGACTCTCCTTAGGCACACTATACATCATGGATCCCTTTCCTCTGTGGTCCCATAATTTCCTTGAACAGAAAATTTGGGACACCACTAAGTTAAAGGATGTCACAGTACAGATTCTCTTATGTCCTGAGTCCTCACTGACCTTGAAGAGCTAGAGCCAAAATATTGGCTAACCTTGTGGCCCTTCTTTTTCTCTAATTTTTGGTGTGTTAACTTAGGTTCTTAACCCTCCAGAAGAGAAGCTTAATGTTACTATTACTGTATAACATAGATACTTGAGCTTACCATTACTATCTTTCTAAATATTAAGTGCCTTAGACAACATGGAACCAGTATTTTCCATCAATCATTGATATTCTAATAAATCCCTATAGAACGTGATTAAAAAACTGTTATGTTTTTTTACACAGAATTTTAGAAATGTAACCATATTCAAAATTGCAGCAGGACAATCCTATGGCATTTTCCTTGTCTCATTTTCTCTTTAATTACTCTTTTTTGTGTTCTTTTAAAACAAACATTTACTTGAGAGAGAGTATAGCAATAATTGAAATTACTTTAGAAGCAGCACACATCTAGAAGACCAGAATGACAAGCATTCCAAGCATGATTTTAGTCTTATACGTTGCTACTCTGAGTGTTAAAAACCTTTTGGAGATTCTTAGGACCATTGTCTAATTCATCCTGTGTACATAAGTGCATGGTTTTTCTCCTGCCAAGTTTACTAACTTTTCTACTTGGTGTCTCTTTGTTGCTTAATCCTTAAGTTCTTGCTTTCCATTCAGCTATGTTATGCCTTTCACTTTTTATTTCTTCATTTGTGTTCCTACACTACAGAGACTATATGATATTTACACATGTAGGTCTGGTTTATTTCATTTATGCATATATCTTCAAGATACATCCACTTATATGTCAAGTCTTCTAGTTTATCATTCTTTATAGCTGAATAATATTCCACTGTATAAAATCACCACACCTTTTTCATCCAATCGTCAGATGATGGGCATTTTGATTATTTCCATGATTTGGCTATCACAAATTGTGCTGCTAAGAACATAAGTGATCTATTTTAGAAATGTCCCATGAGCAGCTGAAAAAATGTGTATTGAGAAGTGGCTGGGTGTAACACTGTATATGTCCACTAAGTCCATTTGTTCCAAGTACTGATATAGTTCTGTTATTTCTTTGCTAATTTTTTGTCTGCTTGACCTATCTTTTTGGGATAAGGGAGTGTTAAGTTCTCTTATTACGATTGTTTTATTGGATATTAGAGTTTTCATGTCCATTAAGATTTGTCTTATGCAGCTGGGTGCTCCCATGTTGGGTGCATACATCCATATTTATGAGTGTTATCTCTCCTTCTTGAATTTTTTCCCTAACCAGTATGTAGTGGCCTTCTTTATCTCATTCGATCGTTCTTGGTTTGAAGTTGAGACTATCTGAGAGTAGGATTGCTACTCCTGCTTTTTTCTGAGGTGCTGGGGCATGTAGTATTGTTTTCCTTCCTTTGACTTTCAGCCTATGAATTGCTTTAGGAGTTAAGTGTGTTTCTTCGCTGGCATGGTGGCGCATACCTGTAATCCCAGCACTTGCGAGGCTGAGGCAGGAGGATTAGTGCAAATTTGAGGCCAGCCTGGGCTACAGTAGTGAGCTCAGTGCCAGCCTGAACTGCATAACGAGATCCTGTCTCAAAAAGACAAAAAACAAAACAAAACAAAACAAAAAACCAAAGTGTTTCTTGTATATAGCATATTGTTGGGCTTTCCTTCCTAATCCACTGTATCAATGTATTTCTTTTAATTTCTTTTTGTTTATTTATTTTTATGGCCGGCTCAGCCTGCCCTGAGGGCAGGGCTGGCGCAGCATGTGGCGCTGGGGATCGAACCGCAGTCCCTGCAGCCGCCCAAGCTTTCCTAAGCAGGCACTTTAGACCACTGAGCCATCCTGCTGGGCCCCTCTTTTAATTTTTAATTGAGACCATTTACATTGATGGTTATAATTGAGATGTACTGATTTATGTTGCCATGTTATTTACCTGCTGTTGGTTACCCCTTTATCCCCTGTGTTTAATTGCTTGCCCTGTTGGGTCAGTTCTTTCCATTCTCATTTGTGAAGCTCTGGTCATTTTGGTCCCTCTAGAATATCTATTTCAGTCTGTGTAGGGTTGGCTTTGTCATCATGAAATTCTTTAGTTGTTCTTTGTCATAGAAGTATTTTACTTCTCCATAAAACTTGAAAGAGAGCTTTTCAGGGTATAGCAGTATGGGCTGGAATTTGTTTTCATGGAGGACTTGAAGAACTCTGCTCCATGCTCTTCTTGACTTCATGGTTTGTGAATAGCAATCTGTCGTTCTGATGGGTTTCCTTTAAATGTGATCTGTTTCTTTTCTCTAGAAGTTTTTAGTATGTTATTGTTCTGGATTTCTGGAATCTTGACTACTATATGTTTGGGTGTGTTTTTAATTGAGCTGATGTTATTTGGAGTTCTATATGCTTCAGTCATTTAACTGCCATGTTGTTTCCCATATTTGGGAAGTTTTCTGCTAATACTTCTGCCTATATTCTTTTTATGTCATTTTTATGAACTCCTTCCTTGTTGATGCCAATTAATCTCACATTGTTCATCTTTGCATCATCTTGTAGATGTTAAATGATTTTTTCCTGTATCCTACTTGTTTTTAAGAGATCCTTTCTTACCTTTTCACTAGCTGCAACAATGTCTTCAAGATCTGAAACTCTGTCTTCACTTTTATTCAGACAGCATTGCCAGCTTGTCACTGAGGTTTTAAGTTCCTGTGTGTCTCTCTGAGTCTGCTTCATGTGATCTATTTCTTTCCTATATTGCTCATTCAAGGAGTCCAAAGTTTTTCTAGTATCCTCCATTTTTTTATCCATGTCTTCTTCAGACTTATTAATTCTTTCATTATCGTTATCATCTTTTTTTGTCTTTTTGAGACAGGGTCTCGCTATGCAGTTCAGGCTGGCCTTGAGCTCACTTTTGTAGCCCAGGCTGGTCTCGAACTCACATCAATCCTCCTGCCTCAGCCTCCTCATTATCATTTTTTACTTAAGAAATTAATTCTGATCTGATTTCCTCCCTGCCATTCTGCAGTTCTCTCTTTACTTCAGATGTTATTAATTCAGAGAGTTTTTTTTTTTTTTACTTCACAGATTATTTCGGATTTGATTTCCCCTATACCTATTTGTAGTTGTTTGTTTCAGATGCTATTAATTCAGAGATTTCTTTTTTGCCTCAGAGATTATCTCTGATCTGATTTCCTCTATATTTATCTGCAGATGTTTCTTTACTTCAGATGCTGTGAATTCAGAGGTTTGTTTGTTTGCTTCAGAGATTATTTCTGATCTGATTTCCTCTATACCTTTGTGCAGTTGTTTCTTTTCTTCAGACACTGTTAATTCAGAAATTTCAGCTGTGTGATTCCCATTTTTTCTATGTTGGTGTCTCCTTCATTTTTCGGGGGTGGGCTCAGTTCCCGAGATTGCATTTTGCTGCTTCTCGTTGTCATTATATAGAGCACTGTCCTCTTACCTTTGGTGCAGAGCTTGGTGCAGCTATACCTTTAGTGTAATTCTGGGAGGGATGGATCCACAACTGGTGGAGGTTGGTCTGGTTGGCTGTATGGCACAGGAAGTGATTCCTGTGCGGCTTGGTGAAGCAGGAGGCTGAGGAGATTGGTCAGTCAGTTGTTCAGCTTGGAACAGAATAAAGGAACAATTTATGATAGCTACAACTGAGACATGAAATCAGAAGTAACAACCTTTGTAAGAGGTTTTAAATGACTATTAGCCATATCAGTGGCTATTAATAGGTTGTTAAATATTCTGTAGGAGATCATTTTTGCTTTTTTAGAAAGGTTTGGAATTTTCTTTTGTATTTTTTAGGGAAGGGTCTACAGGATGTTCAGGGTCTCACTACTACATGGGAGTTGTAGTAATCTGTTTACAGCCTCCCAAGAATTGGGATTACAGGCCTGCACCACCATTCCCAGTCTTAATTGCTGTGCCCTGGGGGTGGGGCTGGCTGCAGACCTGGGGATCAAACCCCCAGCCCCTGGGCCTTTTAGGAGGTGTTTCAATCTTCTCAGCTGTTTGTCTGGCCCCCTGGAATTTTCACTTTGGCTTTTAGTTTTCAGTGATTTAAAATTTAATATAGAAAAAATCAAAAGTAGAAGCTTTAGAGTTTATTGGTTTGTAAGTGTTTATACAGTTCTGAAACCTAGTTAATGAATGTGACTCTGATTTCTGGTCTATAAAATCAGCATATATGAACCACTAAAATTATTGTAACTTTTAACTTTTTAAAAAAGAAGTGGCTGGCGTTTTTGCACAGAACACTGAGAACAAAGTATTTCATATTAAATGCTTTGATACGTTGAATATTTATAACTCATTTTCCTTTCTTGTTCCTTACGCAGTGATATATCTGGCCAACAGATGAACCTTCTTCTCATGAAATCTTTGGATACCCTGGAAAATTGCTGCTTTGACACTAGTCTTGAATATAAGTATGTTGTTTTTATTTTCTTTCTAACAGAAATTGTGCCTGTTATAGTGAGATGCTTGCAGATCTTCAGGGTTTTTTTTTTTTGAGAGGTTTCAGCATTAGCTTGCTTGCTTGCTTGCTTATTTATTTGTTTGTTTGTTTGTTTGTTTAAATGGCCAGCTCAACCTGCCCTGGGGGTGGGGCTTGCGTGCATGTGGTGCCAGAGATTGAAGCATGGTCCCTGCAGTTGCCTAAGCTTGCCTGAGCGGGCACTTAAGACTGCTTAGCCATTTCACCGTCCCTCGCAATAGCTTTATAAAAGCACTTAATTAAAGTGCAAGATCCTGAGTTCAATATCTGGTTCCACAAAACAAAACCAAGCAAAACACAAACAAAAAATATCTTAATTAAAGCTTGCTTATTTTAAAAATTGTATGTTGGTAATAATTTGCTGAAATACAGAACACAAATGTGACTTTATGGCTTAGTCTTTATATTATTAAGACTTTAGTATTATCATGTGAGGCATGTATCTGGGAACCTGGAGCATGCCTTAACCTTTTTAAAGACCTACTGCAAATATTTGAATTGATTGGGCTAAGGAGAATCTTTGTTGAATTTTACTTTTCTATGAAATTCATTTCTTAAAGATTAAAATTGAAATAATCATTTGCTGTACCAGGGGATTTTATCAGTAATGGGCCATTCCTCCCCCATCGTGTGCTTTTTAAAGTTTTTGTCTATTGTACTAAGTATCTTAATTTTTTTTCTCATTCTGGTATTGAAAAATAACAAGAATGAAAGTAAATAATCAGAATAATCTTTGAAGTATCAAAACTCTCAGTGAGACATCTAATATTTCAGTTAGTCTACATGACTTGTGAAGGTAAGTATATAATTTTGTTAGGCTTTCTGAAAGATTGAGCCCATCACAGATTTACATTGTACCTTTTTGAATTTTTGCATTTTGGAGCCTCAGGTTTAAGTTTTGTAAGGAAAACTTTCTAGGAAACACTATAGATTGTAAGCATTAATATACTAATTTACTCATCTTTTGTGTGATAGGCACTGTTAAAAAATGAGTTAAGTTAGTATTTATATTTCTGACCTCTACATTTATACCATCTCGTCTGTTCAAGTCAGGCTAACAGGAATAAATGAAATAATAAAGTAGCTATATGTACAAATTATTTCATCATGAGTTAATGTCAAATGTCATTTAGTTGGTGGTAGGTATGGGTTCCTCACCATAGGTAGATGGAGATCATGAAGAAGCCATTGACCCAATTTACCAAGAAACAATTTTATGGATCAAATGATATTTCATGTGGTGGGGTATGAATGTGAAAGAGAGTTGGGTGACATCGTTGAAGTCTCTTGAATATATAAAACTATTAATGGGAAGGAGAGGAAGAAGGAACATTTCACTGCTATTTGGGTCAATTAAAGCATTGAGTATTTGAGGGCCAGGGAGATAGCTCAGTGGAGTAAGTACTTCCCTGGCAAGCAGAAGGTCCTGAGTTCAATTCCTGGTACTGCAAAAAGGAAAGAAAGAGAGAGAAAGGAAGAAAGAAAGAAAGAGATAAGAAAAGAAAAGAAAAAAAGTGTTGAGTATTTAAGCCTAGTGCATGCCCTAAAATTGTTGCCTTTCACAACCAAGAAGTAAGCTACTTTCTTTTTTGTGATGTTGTTTACCTCTAGCCCTCCCTGTCTCTCTCATTCTCATTCTTCCTGCTGGCCTTCACACAGGATATTCATGTAGCTTGTGATATTATAAAGTTGCGGGGAAATTGCATTTAAGATATGGTGAACTTTCAGCCAGTTAGGAAAATTAGGAATGACTTTCACATATTCCTAATGGTTCTCAACAAAGCTATTTGAATATTAGGAGGAATGTGGGATAACTTAGTTATGCCTAGTGTAGGTATTATGCACTTAAAATGTCACTAAGCATATCTAACTTTAAAATAAATTGGTAAGATTATTTCTTTGTTGTTCTTTCTTGATTCTTCCTTCTTAATGATCAGTTACTTATGGTTGGGAAAGGAAAGGGTGGATCTGGACAGGAAACTAGTCCTGCAGAGGAAAGCAGAATAGGTTCATCTTCAGAAACTTCTGTCTCATTAGTAGCAGAGCTTATCTGTCAGAACCCAGTTAAGAGCTTACTACCTGCAGGAAGCCCTTCATGTGTCCTCTCCAAACCTTCATTACTCCTACAGGTATTTTCTTATTACCTGATAGTCCATGGTCGTCAGTCCTGTGTGTGTCATTCTTCTGTCTCTGGTGTCATCCTCAGCTGACACTTCGCAGCCACATCCTGAACTAGGCATTTTTTTTCTGTTTCTTATTTAGTTAAATCTTCTCTTGACTTAATTGTAAAGCTAAAACAAAAATCACCTCTTTGTTTTACAGTGACGCTAAGATAGAGGTTTTTTTTTTTTTTTTTTTTTTTAAATGTATTTAGTAGAGGGTCTGCAGGCTCTCACTACACAGATTAAACTCTTAGTGACCCTCCTGTTTTCAGCCTCCTAATCACTGGGATTACAGGCACACACCACTATGCCCCATCTCAATCACTGGCTCAGTGCGCCCTGGGGTCGGGCTGGCACAACACTCTGGGGATCAAATCCTAGTCCCTTCGGCTGCCTAAGCAGGCACTTTAATCTGCTGGGCTATCTGGCCAGCCCAGATAGACTTTTAAAACAAACAAACAAACAAAAAGTCTTTATTTATTTGATACAGGACCTCACTATGCAGCTGAGACTCCTGGTGATCCTCCTGTCTCAGCCTCCCCAGTACTGAGATTACAGGTGTGCATAGCCACACCCAGTCTTGGTGACTGGCTCTGTAGTATCAGGGATTGAAGTCAGGTTCTTGAGTTTACCAGATAGAGCCATAGACTGCTGAGCTATCTCCCAAAGCCCTAAGATAGACTTTTTCAAAGTCACATGCTTACTAAGTGGTGAGCTGGAGAGGATACTAGGTCATCTGACTTCAAAACCATTCTTCCTTCTCTAGGATAGTACAATGTGGAAAACACATCAAATTGGAAACAGGCAATCTGACACCTGAGGGTGAGATTCCCCACCCCACCCCGCTAAGGAAAAAAACCTTTTTTCAAGGTTTTCTAACTGCTCCCAATCCTAAATGCCTAGTCATGGCACTAAAATATTCCTGTCTAAGGAGATTGTAGCAGTCCAGGGCAATCCTCCCTCCAGTGAAACAGGGGAAGCACTACTAGAAAGTGGTTTAATAGATCTGGGAGCGTGCTACCTCAGGCAATAGAACTCACCCCGAACAAATTCATCATGCTTGCCTGGTTTAATGGACTTTTCCCTGCTGTGAGAGCAGGGCACCTGGCTGCCAGTCTGTGCCCCATCACTGGTGTTTGCTGCCATCTGGCGGTCTCCTATTACTGTGCCATTGCTATCCTGGGAGCCCTAACGTCATTCTGTCCTTCACAAAAGGAGAACTGGTTAATAACTATGAAGCTTCTACAAATGCAATGACATTTGTAAAGGGCCAATGTTAATTATTATTAGAACTAGTCATTAAATAGCCTTGCTAGGTTTTCCAACAATAAACTAGGATATTTAAGATTCATTTCTAGTTCATGTAGAAAAATTTATCATTCCATCTCAGTTGGTAGAAAAACACAAACATTACAATTGCATACCTTTTCAAATTTTCTTTTTCAGTAGTATTTTAATATACTCTGAATAAGAATTCAAATAAATAATGAAGTTATAGAATACAGAATTTTTATTTAAGAATACAAAATTTTAAAACTCATTTTCTCATTCATTAGCATTCTCCTAGATCATTTATGTTAGCAATTTCAAAGTTGGACTTTTGGGGGTTTTTTTATTTTGTTTTGTTTTGTTTTGTTTTTTTTTTGAGACAAGGTCTCATTATGCAGTTCAGGCTGGCCTTGAGCTCACTTTTGTAGCCCAGGCTGGTCTCGAACTCGCACTGATCCTCCTGCCTCAGCCTCCCAAGTGCTGGGATTACAGGCGTGTGCCATCATGCCCAACTTCAAAGTTGGACTTTATACTTAATATTGGTATTTGTTTTTATTTCTACTTGTCTGAGACATGAAAATAACTGCTTTTCATTTTTAATGGACAGAAATATGTGAGTGCTTCTTCTCTGAAGCCAGTTATTCTTGTTTGGAAATGGCAGACATATCTTCAGTACCTAGGATGAGATAAAGATGTGAACTAATAGAATTGGTGTCACACTCACCTGAGGAAATCTCTAAAACTTAGAACAAATACTTTAAAATGTAGGTGATTTTTAAATCATAAGGAATAAAGCTTTAGGGATATCTTTGAGAGCCGTACTAGAGCACTGAGAAAAAGTAGCAGAAAGCTATTAAGAAAGTCAGTTGTTGCATATAGTCTAGCAGATTTATTCTGGTACTGATGCATACATTAAGGGCACATATATTTCCATAGCTAAGTTATATATTCATGTGTTACAGCATTCAACCATCACTTTAGCCATGAATGCATTCATAACCTCATCTGATATAATCACTTCTGTGAAAATGTTTAGGCAAATGTGGGAGATAAGTTGTCTTTTCCTAAGCCTTTGCATGTGTGTATGTGGGATGCTAAAGGAAGGACCTTCAGTCCAGGGGAGAAAGATTTTTTTGAGTCTAGGATAACTTGAAAGCAGGCCTATTTATAAACATTGGCCTATTTATAGAGAAGCCGAGCCCCGATTCTCACTGGAGTTAGCTTTAAGGCAAATCTTTTTTTCCACACAGATACAGCTGATCTTTTTCAAATTGGCAAGATATATTTTTTCTTGATTGAATCTTAAATATGTTTTCTGAATTTTCCCACTCAGCATTATGGTTTGCCTACAACTAAAGCCTAAGCATCAGGTCTTGTGTGTGTGTGTGTGTGTGTGTGTTTTTTCACTTTTGTTTCTCCCCTATAGAGCTTCTGTGCAATTTAAACTTTTATACGATTCTCCATTTGGTCAGTTCCTGAGCATTTAGTGAACTTTGGATGAATGTCTATACACATCAAACTGTACCAGGTGCCATGGCTACTGCATCTAGGAACAGCACAAAAGGCATCTGTGCTCATGGAGTTTGCAGGCTAGGCAGAAACAGAAACCGAACAATATCTTAACTCCTCCTCATCGAAATTTGTAAGATTGTAGAAAGTAAATTCAGACAGGGTAATGGGGAAGAGTATTGAAGAGGCTTCCTTCTGGGCTAGGTAAGGTGTCCCTGAGAAAGTCGCATTTGAAACCTTGAGCACGAGTAGCAATTGCATAGCCAGAAGCAGAGCGACAGTCCAAAGTGTCAATGTATTAATCAGCCTGTGGCTAATTATATCTTTGGATAAATTCTTTCAAACTTTTGTCTGCATAAATACAGAATGATAGATTAGAAAAGAGAAAAAAAAAATCCCCATAGATTCTAAATTAAAATGAAGGCTTGAAATATATACAAATCAGGAAGAGCCTTTCTTCCTTTAGAAATTTGGTTTGTTTTAAAAGCCTGCAGTGGTCAGATGTTAATGTTGATTTCACTGATTGGAAATCCAATGTGCTAGTTGGACTATACTAGCAGTTGCGCCTGACTGGTGAGGGATGATTACAATAGTAGCTTCTTTACAAAGGATTTTTCAATGCCAGATTGTTATGCAGTAGAAACTAAAAATAGAAAAATGAAACCCGGTAATACATGTTGTCTTCTCATAAGCTTCATGGAAGCCATGGAGATGATTATTAGGTGTGGCCGGTGGAACAGAAGGGGCCCTGTGCAAGTTGTGCCCTGCCAGGACTGTCAGTGAGATTTTTGAGCAAGTCCTGATGGCTGACCATCCTTGTGGGTCTCTATTGTTAAATGTGGATGCACCTTTTACACAGAAGTACTAGGGAAAGTTAGTAAAACATGAATAAAATGATGAGAGGGCTCTTGACTCCAGCCAAGATTATAGATACCATTTAAGAGAAAAATGACATAACAAACAGGCTTTAGAAGATGCTGCAGGGGAAATGCCCTGAGATGTATGTCCTTAAGCAGCAGACCCTGAGGAGAGGCAAGCCAAAGCAGAGCCTGGATGATTTCAGAGAGGATGGGTGGGTGGGTGTGTGGGTCAGAAGGACTCAGCTTTTCTTCTAGCTATAAAGGAACAGTGATGATAAAATCTTTTTTTTTTTTTTTTAAAGTACATACTTGCCACAGGCAGTCATCTTATCATACCCACTTAAAGTTTTGTGAAGGAACAATTCTTTTCTTTAAATGATACGTATTCTTTCAGGAGAAGTGGGACACAAAGCCCCAAATTCAATTGGATTGTCACATGGGGTAACTTTTGACAAGCCTGTCATTTGTCCGTTTTCTCTTGTGACCCATTGGTACTCTGAAAGATCAGAGGGGACAGAAGGATTAGTGTCATTGTGCACAGATGAATACACAGTTTCTTTAAGAAAGAAATTCCACTTGTTGAAGTTGACCAGGAAACATGAAGCACTTAGCAGCACCTCCTAATCATGCCTGTGTTCATCTGCCCGGTGTTAGTCAGATATCATCTTCAGTTATATCTTGAGATGTATCTTTTTCTTCCCATTTGCAGATAATCATAGCATACTTAACATAGGTACTTTCTTTCTTTTCTTTTCTTTTTTTTAGAACTGGGGATTGAATTCAGGCCTGGCAAGCGCCTATTCTACTGAGCTATCTCCCCAGCCCTCAGCATAGGTAGATGCAGAGAGTTCAGCAGCCTTTCTTTTTTTTAAAACCTTATTTATGTATGTTATGGTCAGCTCAGCCTCCCTGAGGGGCTGGCACATCATGTGGTGCAGGGGATCGAACTGCGGCCTTTGCAGCTGCCTAAGGTTGCCTCAGCGGGCAGTTTAGACTGCTGAGCTATCTCACTGGCCCACCGGCAGCATTTCTGTCAAGGCAGAAATGAAGGTCTTGTTCGCCTCCTCTTCTCATCATAGCATTTCAGTCAGACCATCTCTCATTTTTGTTTTTGTCCAGTGAGTGGGGGACACTATCTGGGCCATGGGTACCTATTTCAATATAAAATTTTCCTGGTGAGGGAAGAGATGGGTATACATGTCATGAATCCTGGGG
This sequence comes from Myocastor coypus, assembly GCA_004027025.1. Lineage (NCBI taxonomy): Eukaryota > Metazoa > Chordata > Mammalia > Rodentia > Myocastoridae > Myocastor > Myocastor coypus. Next base: position 10,187 of record PVJA010017176.1, on the reverse strand, counting down.
CACTTTTATAGGAAAATTAAAATCCTGCCATGAGACTTCAATTTCAGAGCACTGTGAACTCCCATGGTACTTGAAGAGCTGTTGTGTGGCTTTCTTGTAATTCTAACACTTTGTCTCTTCTGGCATCCAAGCACGGGCTGTATACTAGGAGTTGGACTCATTTTATCTCTCATGAGCCACAGCAGCCACACAGAGTCACGGGTCCACGTGGCGGCATCACTGCGGAAGCTGTCTGCGTACCTGGATGACAGTGGGAGCCAGAGCAGAACCTTTCAGGAGGTAGGAGGTGAAGGTTGTGGTTTTCTCCCTTTTGCTATCTTTTGTTTTCTTATTGCTGCTTATTTTATACTCATTTTTAGGTAACCCTTTGAATTAAATTCTTCTATTTCAGCTTTGATAAAGAGAAAATATGAGTGGTGAGCAATTTATATTAAATCTTGAGGTTTCATATTGTGTGGCTGTATAAATTAACTTAGATTTAAATGTGCACATGAGATAAGGGCCTTCAGCGAGTGCAGAAACCCAAGTCAGCATCCCTGGAAGGCTCTTTATAAGAGGAGCTGCAGTTTTTGGAAGATGGTAAATGGAAATTTTTAGTACAGTGCCCAACCAAATGTAACTTAAAAAAAACACAACAAAACAAAAAAACAACAACACCAAAAAAAAAAAAAAAAAAAAAAAAAAAAAAAAAAAAAAAAAAAAAAAAAAAAAAAAAAAAAAAAAAAAAAAAAAAAAAAAAAAAAAAAAAAAAAAAAAAAAAAAAAAAAAAAAAAAAAAAACAAGAATAAGCTTAAAAAATTACTGCAGATCAAAAGAGATTTTTTTTCCAACTGCCCACTAGCAAGAAAAATTGTCAAGGAAATTCCCTTCATCACGCAATATGGCACAAAAACTTGGAGAACTAGAGTATATGGGGCATAGTCTGTGAGTGTTAAGTATGTTTAGCTGGAATGCTAGGCCCTTGTGGTGCCTGCCTCTGCTGTGCCCAGGTGATGCTGAACTGCCTGAGCTGCTCTGGGAGGAGCTGGGGTGACCTTGTGGCCTGGCCAGATTCTCCCCCTCATTAGAGCAGATTCTATTTTATCCCAGCCTGCCCACCAGCTATTGAGCGAATAATGGCTGCTGTGTTTTCCTGCTCAGCTCGTCTGCTTTCAGCAATAGGACTTGTTGAATTGGTGAATTTCTTAGGGGCACAGAGGGTGAAGTTTTGTTCTAAGACATGCACCACATTTCCATTTTTAAAGCATTATAAAGCATGATTTAAGAGTACATATTTTTCAAGCCAAAGGAGAAAATCTTGTGACCAAAGAGCAATGTGGTTATTTGGAGAAAGCAAGGCTTTTATAACTGATGCATCTATCTGCTTTGATGGTTTGATTTATAAGACCTTAAACAGGCAGTTTTTTTCTCTTCTTTCTATTTTATTGTCCATTTTCTACCTTGAAAACTGCTTCCATTTTTCATATGTCAACCCTCACTAGGAGCTGAATTTTCCATTTTATCTTAATAGCTTCCTTATAAGCAAGGATTTTATCATGAAAATTAAGATAGCAGGGAGGGGGCGTTGAATCGTTGGTTTGCAGAAATTGAGAGTCAGGTTGAGAGACTTACTCAAAGTTACTTAACTGATAAATGGTCAGCAGGACATGCCTGTTTTCTCCACTGCCAACATTGTTTTTCATTTATATATTTATTGATTTGTTTGATTTATTCATCTACTTATTTACATAATAATTTTTCACAGCAGTGCTGTACAACAGCTAGTATTATCCCTGTCTTACACAGTTTAACTCCTGGATACATTCCTGTTGTAATTGTGCTGCGCCACTTTCTTGGGAAATTTTAACATAGCTGTATCTCCCTTCTTTGAACTTCCTCTCCTGTGTGGCCTTGTATGGGATCTGTAGCCATCATTAGCATCCTCTACTGGTGAAAATCTGCCAATTTCCTTCTGGTGTGATAGGTGCTGTGATCTGGCACAGTGTGTTGAGGAAACCTGCTGGCTTAGGGACCAAAGAACTGGGCTTGAATCCTGTTTCTGTCTGCTAGCTCTTTGTAACTGGCTCTGGAGATCTCACTTAAGTAATAATAGTTATCAGGTCGTGGCTATTAAACATATTGACGAAATGATCCCAGCCTATGATAAATGAATGTGTGTGTGTGTGTGTGTGTGTGTGTCTTTTTGAGACAGGGTCTAGCTATGCAGTTCAGGCTGGCCTTGAGCTCAGTTTTATAGCCCAGGCTGGCCTCAGATTCACACTGATCCTCCTGCCTCAGCCTCCCGAGTGCTGGGATTACAGGTGTGTGCCAACCATGATAAATGTGTTTGAATGCAGTTCTTATCCCAGGGGAAAATCTGGCAAAGTACCAATGCCGACGAAGTCATGTTCTTCGATTTTTGCCTCATGCAAAACCCATTTTCTGCTGTACCTTCCTCCTTAGGTCCTTGCCTACACCCTTAGCTGTGTATGTGCATCTGCATTCGGCGCTGGCATTATTGAGGCTGCGGAGGCTGAAGATGTCATGAACAGGCTGCGGCTGTTGGCAGAGAGCAACCAGCAGGTTGGCAGATCTGTGCCTTGCTCGCTGCCCATGGACCTCGTGCTACTGCTACGTCCTGCTTTTGGCTTACTCCATGTTAGGCTGTGATCTTTCATGTCTAGAACTGAACAATTTCCAGCTAGTTTCTCGTCTCATTACTGAAGGCAGGAGTCTGTCATACATTTTTTTTGTGTGTGTCTCTCTTTATCCCTTATCGTCTATAGTTTTCTTTTCTTTTGGAGTGTATTGATAGACTGCCTTCTCCAGTGATAGGTCTATATTTACAAAATTTTAAGATATATGACGAGGGACTATAAATGTTATGTGAGGCTGGCAACAATAATTTATAAAGGTATGGACACATGAATAAGTCTTATAATATCAAACTTAAGGAAATTCAAGGTGGAAAATTTCTGCCCATACTGAATCTGCACAGGAAAATTTAAATACCTATGAATGAAACACTCTTAAAATGATCTTTCTGAACTACTATTCAGCCTTAGAAAGAATGTCCTGGCATGTGTTTTCATGTACATGGTTCTTTGCTGAACCTTGAGGATATTATGTTGAGTGAAATAAGCCAGTCACAAGAGAATTCCTGTATGGTTCCATGTATAAGAGGTTCTTGGAGCACTCAGAATTATACACCAGAAAGAGTCACAGGTACAAGGAGCTGTGAGAGAGAGGAATGAGGAATTCCATGGTTAGGACAGCAAATTTTACATGTATTTGATTACAATAAAAATTTGGAAAATATCATTACACATTCTATTATAATTTTCCCACTGGATTTCTTCTTTAAGGAATTTCTCTAAGCACTTAACATTGACCATTGTAGGTTATTGTAGGGTTCTTTGGTATTGTCACTGTTCTGTGGTTGTGTTGCATGAACTGTGCTCATCATGGGATGTTTTTTCATCTTGTTTAGGAGTTTAGGCCTTGTATAGCCTGCAGTGGTATTTTTACGTTTTACCCCTTCTGAGAATTTGGACTGTTTGAACTGAGTTCCTTAGTAACATAGTCATTCCTAAGACAAACTACTCACTGCAGATGAATTCCTGGCAATTGGACTCTAAAGTTTTTGTTTCCAACTGTGTGTGTGTCTGTGTATCTGTGTGTAGGTATGTGTGACTGTGTTTGTATGTCTATATCTATGTCTCTGTATAGGTGTGCGTATATTTTCTGATTTTCAGGTGACAAATAGAACTTGGAAGAAGAATGGGAGTCCCTAGAAACACTTATTTTGAGCTGCATATATATATATATATATATATATATATATATATATATATATATAGAGAGAGAGAGAGAGAGAGAGAGTGTGTGTGTGTATAAACATTTCTAATCTGTCTTTATTCTTTTCTTTTTCCCATCCTCTTTATTTATTCCAAACAGACTTCAGGTTTTGCCTTAGCCTTAGGAAACATAGTTCATGGTTTATCTGTGTGTGGACATGGCAAAGCTGAAGACTTGGGTAACAAACTTCTCCCTGGCTGGATCAGAATTGTTCTTTCAGAGGTAGGGTTCACCTCTTCTGTGCCATTTTTTATTTTTGTAATAGAAAAAAATTTTATTGGACCACTTATAGGCACTACTCTAATATATCTCGATAATAGAAGAACAAGCAATTTTGAAGGAGAGATGTGTTTTTAACTCAGTATAAATAATGTATTCTGTCAATCATTATAGTTGTTTGTTAAACTGGATATTTTATTAGTATTATATATATTTTTTTGAGACATGGTTTTGCTATGTAGTGCAGTTTGACCTTCAGCATGCTTATGTAGCTCAGGCTGGCCTCAACCTCAAAGCAATACTGCTGCTTCAGAGTCCCAAGTCCTGGGATTACAGACATATGCTACCATCCCTGGCATTGTGATTTTAAAACAATGTTATGTTTTTTAAAAATAAAAACAAAAAGCCACCTAGGATCTAATGACCTTAATGTGTTACTTTATCTTAGTTTGCTATGGCTTTTGGCTGAATTATGCAGGTTCTTATGATCTTACACATTCAGTCATTCAGTATCCCTTTGACTATTTCTTAGCAGTTGAAAAAAGTTTGTATTTCTCTGTGCAGTGTTGCCCACATAGAGCCCAGATTCGAGGGCGATTTTCCTTGATGTTTGGTGGTGCTTCATTTTCAGGGCGCTCCTACAATGCTGTGTCTGGCAGCTCTCCATGGCATGGTGGCCCTGGTTGGCTCGGAAGGAGATGTGATGCAGGTAAGGAAAGCAGCCGAAAGGCATACGTAGCTGCGGCCTGGAGAATACCAACCATCTTAGTGTGCTAAGGACAGACTGACATGGGTTCACTGGGATAGGACACTGGGCTTTGTGAAGCCTTGCTGTGTGGAAATATTTTCTTGGCCAAGAATTCTTTCTGTACAATTTATTCCTCATTTTATTGGATGTGTGGGGATTATATTTTCACCAGTATAGGTACTTGCCACCAATTTTCCTGCTTGAACAGTGATTGAACACTAAGAAATTTAAAGAATCATTCACAGAAACTCCAGTTTGCCTCTGTAATGTTAAAGCATAACTTCACAATGATTTCATAGTGGGCACAATACCTGTAAGTTTATAACTAATTCTAAAGGAAGTTCTCTGTTCAGATAATAGAAGTTTAGGGAGTGACTGCCACATGCCACTCTGCACACTACTAAGGTATCAGTGATAAACAACGCATGGGCCTTGCCCTTGGATACTCCTCACTTGTGTTTGAAATACAAAGGCATACGATTAATTATACAGTTAAGAAAGACGTGGGTTGGCCTGATAGCTCAGTGGACTACAGGGCCTGCTTAGGTAGAGTGCAGCAGTCAGGGTTCGATCCCTGGCATGCTTTGCCAGCCCTGCCCCTGGGCACACTGAGACCTCCAATGAGACTGAGCATGGTGGTGCATGCCTGTAACCCCAGCGCTTGGGAGGTTGAAAACAGGAGAGTCACTGGGGTCCAGTCTGCATATCAAGACCCTGTGGGTTCTGCACTAAATATATAAGAAAAAGAAAGATTGTTCATACACTGGGAATGTAACTATTTACTCTTTGGGGGGGGTGGGTATTTCTTCTTATTCTTTCAGCTGAAGTCTGAAGCTGTGCAGTCTTCTCACTTTCAAGGCAGACTTAATGAAGTCATTAAAACTTTAACTCAGGTAAGAAGAATTTAAAATCCTTGGTTGGAAAATAGATTTTTTTTAGAAAATGTATTTGGTTGTTGCCAAGTCTCATTATGAAGCTCGAACTCTTGGTGATCCTCCTGCTTTCAGCCTCCCCAGTGCCAGGGTTGCTGGCATGTGCTACCACGCCCAGACGCTGGACAACTCAACCGACCATATGGATGGGCCTGGTGCCAGGGATCGAACCGCAGTCCCTGTGCTTGCCTAGACTTGCCTAAGCAGGCATTTTACTTTGCTGAGCGATCTCACTGACCCACAGATACTCTTGTTAATCATCTTTTCTTCCTATACTTGACCCAAATTGATTTACTTGGGAATACACACATCTTTGGCTATTCATGCTCAGAGCAGTGTGTGGACTTAAACCTCCTGACAAACATGCAGTACATCTGGAGGGAAAAAAGGTGACATTTTTTAGTGAAGTTGATGCTAATTTCAATTAAAAATTAAGACTTGACATACAAGGAACATTTGGCTCTCAGACAAGGAGCACTGGGAGGTGTCAGGGTGATGAGATACCCAGGAAGAACTGTGGAGGTACGAGCTCAGATGTTACTGATAGAAGTATTTGGGCACAGCATTGTCCAAGTTATCTGTGAGAAAAGAATAAACTTATTAATGTTTTAAATGTTTATATCTTTAAAGATTTTTCTTTTATAAAATTAACTCATTGCATAAAATTTGAAAGAGCAAAATGAAAAAAAAATTAAATATATGAGGTAGTCCTGCCAACTTGAAGCAATTGTTGCTAATCTTTGGTTGTATTTTGTTTTCAATCACTTTTACTTTGTTTGCATGATTGACATTCTTACTCAATATAGAACTTTATATCATTTTATTTATATCTCTTTTCCTTATAAAATATGGCTACTATAATGCCCACAACATAAAGGAGCTTTAGTAATTCATACTTTAAAAGCAAACATAAATTTCTGAACAAACTTTTTTCCATGTAAAAATATAAATATGCTTGGAAAAGAATTTTATTTAAGTTTCTATACCTGAGAAGGGATCTGTAAATGAAAACTATTATTTCAGTATCTCCTAGCTTTTAGAGGTACTTTAGCCTTAAGTAGCCTGACCTCCTCCCTCCTCTTCCTGCTTCTCCTCGTCCTCCTCCTCCTCTTCCTCCTGTTTCTTTTAATTATCTTTTAACATTTTTTTGAAAAATCCTTTGAGATTAGTCTGATTCAGTGAAACCTGAGAAAAACACAAGCACTAGTACTTTTCCACCCTCATTGGTGGATTGGTTCATTCATTCATTTAGCAAACATTTATTTTTGTTGTTGTTGTTGTTTTGTGGGACCAATGTTCGAACTCACAACCTTGCATTTGCCAGGCAGGCACTTGTGCCACAGAGCTATCTCCCCAACCCCAGCAAACACTTATTGAACACCTACAAAACCAAGGTCTAGTGTGTGAAACATACCATGTCTTGTCAGCCAAGCCACTACCTCATTAAAGATGAGTGACTGCACATTATCTGTTGTTGAATGGAACTTGTATTTTGCCCATTGTTAAATTACTAAATTTTTGTTTTCAGGTCATCAGTGTCTCTGGGGTGATCGGTCTTCAGACAAATGCAGTCTGGCTTCTAGGACATCTTCATCTGTCTACTCTGTCCTCAAATCAAAGCAGAACATCTGGTAAGATTAAAGTCTTAAAATCCTGGAGCTGAGGAAGAATGTCTCCATACTTTGTTAGAGCGTCAATCTCCACAATAACCCTAAGTGTGTGTATTCCCCACGCTATTTTAGAGCAGGAGATGGTGGACATGTGATTTGAATTTCTATTTGTTGACCTCTAGACCCTCTGGGTAACTCACTTGTCCTCTGTGGTTCTCTTAAAGGATAGCCCAGACCAGCAATGGTGAACCTTTAGAGCTTTCAGTGATTCAGGCAGCCTGCTGCAGCACAGCATAGGTTCACACCACTGGTGTAGCAGTCTGACTCCATATTTTACAAAGGAAGCATCTGAGGCTTAGAAGGGTTATATGGCATAAAGAGTTAATATAGTGACACATCTAGACATGAGAAACTAGGTCCTTGGGCAGTACAGCAAACACACTTGTAATGGTATTGTGTTTCATTAAATCCCCTTATGTATAACTAGAATTTTTCTGACACTGGCTATATAAAAATAGCAGAGTGAGTATAAAGAGGTGCACTTATTTAGCCATGGAATTGAAATCATTAGTCTCTTCTTTTTTTCGATACTGGGGATCAAACTCAGGACCTTGTACTTGCCAGACAGACACTTATGTTGCTGAGCTTTCTCCCCTGCCCCATTAGTCTTACTATAACAGAGCTGTTTCTGTTTGTAGCCTTTTGATAAAAGTAACAAAAATATTTGTGACCTATGGGGCCCGGCAGGATGGCTCAGTGGTCTAAAGCGCCTGCTTAGGAAAGCTTAGGCAGCTGCAAGGACTGCGATTCGATCCCCAGCACCACATGCTGCGCCAGCCCTGCCCTCAGGGCAGGCTGAGCTGGCCATAAAAGTAAATAAATAAACAAAAGTTCTGAAACAAGAAAAAAAATATAAAAAAAAATATTTGTGACCTATGCATGCTTAATTTATGTTTGTACTTGGAGTTTTTCTTGTAAAAGTTATCACTTGTACAAGGAGTTAATGTATTTCCTCCTTCCTCTTAATAGAGTTTTGGCCCATGGTTATCTTGGGCCCAGGCCAGAAAGATTAGAGGCTGAAGATCCCTCACTGGAATTCTATTTCCCTTACGCTGACCAATGGATAGTCTACTACAACAGTAGCATGGGTGAAAGGCACTGTGGTTGTTGTTTCCCTCACTTGAAAAGCCTTAATAATGCTAGTTTTTAAGGTGAGGATGCTCACAGTACTGTGGTAAATTAGCATATTTCTGTCAGATGTTTGCTTCTGTATGTGTGTTTTTTAAAGTTGTCACACCTTAGGAATTTAGTTTGACTCACAGATTCAGATCAGGTAGTCGCCAGTCATCCTCCAGTGGGGTTCTTCTGAGAAAAATGACTGTGTATCTGGAAAAATACAGCTTTTGTTCCTGATGGAATTTTCTAATTAAGACATTTATTACAGTAACAGCCATCTCATGAAAAAATGACAGGGAACCGGGAGGAAAAGGATTTAGGAAGCTTTAGGATTTAACTAGTATTAAATATCATTACCTCACCATTAAAGGTCAGCAACTACATGTGGGCTCCTTAGTGGCCTCTGCTTTAGATAAGAGATTGCTGCTGTTAATACTGATGGTTGAATTTCCATGGTTGATGTATCTCATTTAGCCTATCTTGAAGAGGTGCTTTGAATCAAGGTCTGAGCCTTTAAGCTCAGCAGGACTCCTTCATGACCCTGAGGAGATCACTACATTAGGGGTCACTGATGTGACTGTGTGGAAAGAATTTTTTAAATAAATCAGTTTAGTAATGTATTCATTCTCTGTGATTTCTTTTTTAGCCTCTCATTTTACCACCATTTTAGATTTACCATACAGCTTAAGCGATCACTTCAAGACCAGTCATCTAATCTAATAAAATTAGTTGTAGCCACAGAGTATTGTGCTGAGATTAATGGCATGAACATCTTCTCTCTGCTCCTTCATTAGTCCAGTCCAGTCACTGGTTAATTTGACCATTTTCTGTCTCCGCAGTGCCTACTGACTATAGCTATTTGCCTGAAAGCAGTTTTATTAGAGCAGCCATTGGCTTCTTCAGTACAGGAGGAAAAAAAGGCAAGTGAGCCCATATTTTGGATTTTATCATTCCTACTACATGTTAAGTAAGTTTGTGTGTGCTAATTGTGCTTCAGTGGAGTTAAACAGTACAAATCTCAAGGTGTGAGTTCCTCCGCTAAACTATCCTTCTAATGGAGTCAGTCAGGAGGCTAAGTACAACAATTGCTGCATAAAGACACACACCCTGCAGCATCTAAATTAGACTTGGGTTCAGGCCCTCCAGAAATACAAAATGCATATTAGTTTTTTGGTCAGTTGTAAGTGACAGTGTGCCCTACGCAGAGAAAGCACTCTCGGGTTCCGTGTCTAACACAGTACTGTCTTGGAGATTGTGCCTCTGCACCGTGTGTGACTCTTGTCCGCACTTCCTATTCTTTGTTTGTGGTTTTTTGAACGTATTATGGATTTGTTGTGTGATTTTGTGTTGTTACCACTCACACTAGAACATAGACAATTGAAAGATGTAGATTACATTCTAGATGCATTCTGTTTGAACTGAAACCAGAATAATACTGTGTGAATTACTGAGTTGTTCTTTTTTTTTTTCTTTTACGGTACTAGGGATCGAACTCAGGATCTTGTTTATGCTGCTGAGTTATATGTGGAGTTGCTCTTTAATGATATATGTGCTTTTTGGAGCTTTGAAAAAAAATAATAAAACTGAATATATTATGACTTAGATACCAATTTCATTAACATAATTATCTTTTGTTGATTTTTTTTTTTTTTTTTTTTTTTTAGA